>WNYA01000912.1:0-51729 GCA_019512145.1 Engystomops pustulosus | reverse complement strand
GATAAAACCACCTCTCCTTTAGGTGTAGAGGAAACTCCTTGTCTTTGGTGATGGTAGAACCACCTCTCCTTTTGGTGTAGAGGATGCCACCGTCTATGGTGATGGCAGAGCCCTTTCTCTTCTAGGTGTAGAAGATGCCCCCTGTGTATGGTGATGTTAGAACCACCTCTCCTCTAGGTGTAGAGGATGCCATCTGTCTATGATGATGGGAGAACCATATCTCCTCTAGGTGTAGAGCATGTCACCTATCTAGAGGGATGGAAAAACACCTAAAGGAATATGGTTCTCCCATCTATCATAGACAGATGGCATCCTCTACCACCTAGAGGAGAGGTGGTTCTAACATCACCATACACATGGGGGCATCTTCTACACCTAGACGAGAAAGGGCTCTGCCATCACCATAGACGGTGGCATCCTCATACACACCAAAAGGAGAGGTGGTTCTACCATCACCAAAGACAAGGAGTTTCCTCTACCAACCTAAAGAGAGTGGGTTTTATCATCACTGTAGACAAGGAGATCCTCCCCACCTTAGAGAAGTGGGTTCTTCACCATCACCATAGACGGAGGCATCCTCCACACCAAGAGGAGAGGGTATTCAGTTTGTGACACCATGGGACATGGACTATTGGCAAGCTCTTGCGTGCGCGTTTAATCTGTGTGCATTATCTTAGGAAAAGAAGGAAAGGAATCCTCTACACCCAGGAGAACAAGGTTTTCCATCCCTCTAGATAGGTGCAATGCTCTAACACCTAGAGGAGAGATGGTTCTCCCATCATCATAGACAGATCTCCTCTACCCTGGAGGAGGTGTTCTACTGACAAAACCAAGGGGACAGACAAACCTCTACACCTAGAGGAGGGAGGTTTCCACCATCACCATAGAGGAGTAGCGGAGTGGAGGTTCTACCATCAGCATATAAACAGGGGCAACCTCTTACCTAGAAGAGGCTGTTTCTAACACATCAATGTAGACATTGATTATTTCATTTGTAAGCTGTGGACGCTTGGGACTCTCTCCGCAGGAGGTTGTATAGACTTATATTATGTTCAAGTGGGCCTGAGATGCCTTTCCAGAGATCAATATATCACTTCTTATCAAAGTAAAAACTTATAAAAGTAAATTTTCTGACTGCCATATTAGGACAAACTGTTTTCTTTGTGGATTTGTCATCCACCCAAACACTATCCAGTATCAAAGAGTATATGAAAAAGGTAGAGCTGAGATGGTGTATGACTATAGATGACGAACATACTGTCCGCTCGAGAAATGGAATCTCGCAGCGTTTAGATTTTTGGCGGCCATAAACAGAGCCATTCACAAGCCAGGAGACTCTGCACTATACCCGCATCAGGTGGTACACTTACATGTCGATAAAGTATTTTAGCTGGCCTGATTAGAAAAACCCTGGAATATACTAGCCCCTGCCCGCGCTGCTCGCTATCATTCTCTGTGGATGCCGTTAGGGAGAGAGCTGCTGCTGGTCAGGGAAGCGTTAGGCTGTTCTATTAGATAGTGTTAGGCCAGGAGTGATTCTAAAAACTCACCAGCCCTTCTTAGGGCTACACTAGCATTATATATATTTTTTTTTTTATTTGCTGTGGCTGGGCTTGCTGACCTAGTAGTGGCTAGCTATCCAAATGTGACGAATTTGCAGGGAGACTCGGTGTTATGATTTAGCTCTTAGTGACACACATTCCATCTCAAACACCTAAGTGGACAATTATTAGGGGTTGATTGAATTAGGCACAGTCTGCCAATTTTTTTTTTTTTTTCAAAAGTGAAAGTCACAGACACAGCACAAAACCTTTTGGTGTGCTGTCAGTGTAGGCTACAAACTAGCCATACCAATCATCATCTTCTGTGGTTTGCTGTGTTATTTCTTCTGCACGTTTTTGTTCTAAAAAAAAAAAAAAACAAAAAAAACAATAAAAACAATAAACACAAAAAAAGTTTACAGTTTATATTTCTTTTCTGTTTTGTTTAAATAATAGACTTTAATTTTGAAAATGTTGACCCCGAGGGCTGGGGTAGAGACGAGGCGTGGGGTGGGCGTCCAACTACTGCAGGGGTCAGAGAGGCCGTGGTCCTGGGGCGGGTGAGACACCACCTGCTGATGAGGGAGCAGGGGAACACCGCAGAGCTACAACTCCCTCTTCATGTGTCAAGTTACTGGGACTCGTGGTAGAGCATTGTCAAAGGCCAAACAGTGCGAATAGGTGATGTCGTGGATTGCGGACAATTCTTCTAGCCATTTGTCCACCAGTCTATTTTCCACGCAGTCCACCCTTTTAACTTAAGTGACACTCCTCCACTCTAGCTCCTCCAACCTTATCCTCCTTCCCCCCAGTCTGCCCCCTAAAATTTGGCATTGAGCCGGCTACTCTGAGGCCTGTTTTCTGGACCCTTCCCAGAGTCACAACACACTTGTCAGTTGCTGTGAGCTCTTCCTAAAGCCAAGGTTTTTTCCTGTTCGAGACTTGGGTCATGATGACCTCTTAGACGTACTGGAAAAAGTTTTAAAGAGGTTGTCAGATGATGAGGAGACACGGTTGTCAGATAGTGGTGAAGTTGTTTCAGGGCAGGGAGGCAGACTGAGGGATCGAGGATGATAGGTGACAGACCCAAGTCTGGCTTGATAGGCCGGGTGATCACGTGCTTTTTGAGACGGAGCAACTCCTATAGAAGAACAGGTTGAAGAGCATGGGTGGTCGAACGGAGAGGCAGGCCAAGCTGGTGCATCAGCGCCAAATGTTTCACGTAGTGAAGCTTCCATGGCGAGGGCTAGATTTTCTGAAGTCTGGAGGTTCTTTAGGAACACCGCTCCCACGACTGTGTGTGTCAACCTGTGCCACACCAGGATCGGCAGAGGTTCCTTTCACTACTAGCTTTACAACAACCAGTATGTGCAGGCAATGAATGCTAACACCCCACGCAATGGAACAAAGGCCGATCACCTTCTGCCAGGTCCACCACTGCTCCTTCCCCGTGTGTCATTTGCGTGCCTCTGCTAGTCACACCCTGACCAGGACCCCCGCACAACAACCACTGGGCGAAAACCACACATTCGCCTCCGCGATCCTCCACAGCGCTACCAATGTCTCCATGCACAGCGTTCATGTCTATACCCCAGATGCTGGAGCGCAGAGAAATACTAGCCAAACCCCCCAACGCCCAACCCTCAACGTCCCATCTCTCAATTACTCAGCCTGAGATGCTGCCCTATAGGTCAGTAGAGACCGAGGACTTTCGCAACCCATGGCGGCCGCCGCCCCTCGGTATTCGGTCCCCAGCCCCGCCACTACTTTTCCCGATGTGCTTTCTTAGCCTGCACCAGCACGTGTCAGAAAAACTCAATCCATGCCCTGACCTAACGCTGTTTCTGACAAGATCCACCTGACCACGGACATGTTGGACAGGCTGGGACCCGATTCTGACCCTGGGCCACTCTGTACTGCCCGACGCCGAGGATTGCGGGGCCTAACCTCGTCACGGTCCTCTCAGGGCCTACTATGCCTCCTCCTCCTCCCACCCCTCCTCTCACTCTTCTCCTCCGAATACCATCCCTGGGCATGGCGCCTCAGTCGGTAGCTCGAGGCGCAGCAGCTGTTGCCGTCGCTAAGCGATAGCATGTGTGCTAAAACTGCTTAGCCAGGCGATAAAAGGCACACCCGCCCAAGAGCTTTAACAGGGCATCATGGCGCAGACCGATCTGTGGCTGGCAACCCCGCTGACCTAATCCTGGCATGGTGTCTGTGACAACGCCGTAACCTGGTGGCGGCTCTGCAACTCGGCAGACTGACACATGTGGCCATGCCCTGGCCCATGTGTTAAATCTCATAGTTCACAGCGGTTCCTCAAGACATACCCCAATCTGTCTGAGTGCTTATGATGGGGAGCCGCTTACTGTGCATATTTCAGGAAAGTCCAGCACAGATGCTGACCACTCCCAGGGCCGCGCAAGCGCCGCCTCCCCAGCTTCCCGCTCACGAGACTGTTTGTGCGATTTGCCCCACGAGGTGGAAACAACTTAACCATGTTTTAAATCCAGTAGTTTACCAGCACGCATAGCGCTTGTAGAACTGCCAGATGTCAACTTCCCCAAACTGTAGTCGGCTGAATCTGTCAGGTGCTGAGTACTTTGAGAAGTCAACACAGATGGTGTGTGATGCCGCCGATATCATCCTCACCAGCCCGCTGCCTTGGCATGTTGAAAAAACTCTCTGGTCAGCAATGAGTCAGAAGCTTGCGCTCTCACAGAGACAGGGGAAAGTTCTCTGTTCATAGCCAAAGCACCCTTAGCTGTTTCTTCAGCGTCATATCGAGGAGGTGAGTGTGGAGGAGGATTAGGCAGGAAGAGAGAAGAAGTTCCGAGACAGAAGAGGGGACCATTGTTCAGGAGTACAGTCTTCACTGTTCTGTGTATGTCAGAAGAAGAGAGTTGGATAGTTGAGGAGAAGGAAATGGATAGATCAGGCCAGTTGAGGGGAGTGAGCTTCTTGCGCTTGGTACTCTGGCGCATATGGCTGATTTCATGCTAGGCTGCTATCCCCTGGCCTATATTTTTGCACAACCGATTCTGTTATGTCACTGCTCTGGACCACGGTTACAGCAAATCTTGTCACTCTCATACCCTTAGAGGAAAGAGTGTGAGAATGCTGAATACCAGGCCAGGCCTGGTGCACAAGCTGAAACAGTATTTCCGCTTCTGACGCGCTAGCGCAGAGGGCGTCTTTCTTTTTGCGGTGACATATTAGCGAGGGAAGTATCATAGTTATATGGTTGAAAAAGACCTTGTCATCAGTTTCACAAGGAAGGAATGAGGATTAGGGGGATTAGGGGAAACAATTCTATATCACTAACCATACATGTTATTTAGGATAGCGAGCAGGCGCTTGTCCAGCACTGGCGGGGTATGCTTTACAGGACTTTGCCAGTTTTAACGTCACCCCAGCAGACACTGTCACCTGTCCCCAGTCTCGGCAGAGTGGGCTGATCTTACAGAAAGAGTGGTGAGGAAGTACGTAGCTGACCTACCATCGTCCTAAATATCACACAGCTCCCTACAACTACTGGGTTCAAAGCTGGACATGTGGCCCGAACTGGCGCTGTACGCCTTGGAGAATCTTGCCTGACCTGCCCCTGGCGTGTTGTCAAGCGTGTTTTCATGCAGCTGGTGGCATCATCACCTATAAGCGTACACGCCTGTCGACTGCACATTGTATGGTATTTGTCAGGTAAAACTGATACAAATACTACTACGATTAGTAATGTTGGTAGTAAAATTGATACAAAAAGTCTTGGACTTTTAAGGTCAATACAAATTAAATCAATCACTTTCAAATAACAGCGATGAAACTCGCTCTAAAAATGTAGTTTTAGTTTGAATAAATCTTTATTAAAATTTTCAGTAACAAATTTTAATTACAGCATAATTTAAATATGAACTTGATTATATCATATTATCAGTACAAATCCTTATTTTAACATAATTATAAAACACACAATAAAACACAATATTTTCTTGGTAAGCAATAGATGCGGCTGGCCTATTCCATACGGACGCCACCTACACTGACTATTTTAAACACTTTAGAAGAACGATATCCAGTTTAACTCCGTTACTCCACAAAGAATGGAAAAACCGGCGTAAGGAGGATACAGGTTAAAAGATCCAAATAACCAGCAAGAGTTAGTACAAAATTGATTGATCTCCTCCGCCTCTACTTTTATCCACTCCACATTTAGGAAAAAAGATGCAGTACCTTTCCAACCAGAGATTTTTGTACTCACGGGGACAGTCCTTAGTCCATACCCAATGTTCCTCAGCGTTGCAAGCCTAGGGCATGGAAAATCCTCATACAGGGTACGGTAATCTCGGCACGGCGTCCCTCCTGGGGTTCTCAAGGTAGCTCGTAGCTTCTGTGCTACTCCTAATTGTTCCCAACCGGAACTTGTTCCCTCCACTCTCGTTCCACTTTCTTTCCTTTCCTTCTTCAATTACTATTCGATTTGGGAAAGAAAGGAAAAGAACGATGGTGCAGTACTTTTTGATCGTTAAATTGTTTTAATGGTAATACTATACTCACAATGAGTAAAGATTAAAAAGGCCTTATGTGATAAACCAACACCTCGGTTATACCGCCCGACTCCGAGTTTCGCCTGATATGGCTTCTTCTTCCGGAAGAAGCCATATCAGGCGAAACTCGGATCAGGCCGGTTCATACCTGGTCCAGCTGGTGAGTTGCTCCAATATTAAGAAGCAAAACTGCCAATCATAATGATTCCCCAGGAGTAAACAATGTCAGAATCACCGTGTATATGGTAAAGTCTTCCAGCGTTATAATCATAATTCGATTAGAAAAAAAGGGACGTGTCAGGAAGACGCAAAATGGCATAAAGTTTTTTTAGAAACTGTTTTCCAGCTGAACATCATACGTCAGTTTTGGATAAAATATGCCAAATTTATTATCCAATCCTAAAATTGAGACAATAGTGCATGACACAGCAGATGGAATAAAAAAAACAGCACTCAAAGCTTACGCGTTTCGGTAATTATACCTTATTCATAGCTTCTGCATGACTTTCATCAGTCTGGTTTTAACCCTGCCCTTTTTCCAATCCATGAACTCTGGGTAGGTTTTTAAAACCCTTTCTATGACTTTAAAACGTACTTAGTACAAGGGAAGACTTTACTTCTTTTCTTAAAGAGAAATACAGAAAATAGTAACCACACTTGTACATTCAGGAAAAATACCATATACAATTTTTTTTAAAGAGAGATTTTTTAGTAAAAATGAGTTTTGTACATTTTTAAGTTTTTTAACAAAAATGAATTGGATCTTGTCTTTTAATTTAGTCCAAAGGAACTCTAGTTTCAGTGAAAGACCAAGTTTCCCCCGGTTTAGGAGGATCCCGCCTGAGATCCTCCACCCCTTGGGTTTTATTACTTTTTTCAATACCCCTACAGTCCCCGCTGGCACTCTCTAAACGTGTCTTGATACTGCAGATATATAACACGCAACTAGTCTGCATTGACTCCAAGAATGTCTGCGGATCCGTTTTTTAAACTGTTAGTAGTACAACCCAATGTAATCCAATCCACAGGAAAAGTTTTTAAGGATAATTTTATGGCTTTCCTCCCCATATTTGAAATATTTTACTAATACATTTATTGATTTCATTTTCTTTATGAAGGTCCACCGTAATCCTACACGCAATGATGCAGCTGAATGGAACCGGGACACAACAAAAAGGTTTCCTTGACAAAGGACAACAGAAGTCACCTACCATCTTAATTTTATTTTAAAGACTCATGGAACTGGAATCCAGTGAATATCCAAATTAAGCTCAATCTGGGCGGCTTGAAATTTTGAACTTAACAGAATATAATTTGGAAAAATAATGCAAAAGGGGTTGGTGGGAGGATTTCTATTCTTACTTTCTCAGGACTTTTATTACTGGAATATTTAATGGCAGGGGGAATGTGGAAGAGAGAAATACAGTGGATCTTGGTCTCTTATATTAGGGCAAGCCTGTAATCATGATGGAAACTTGTATATGATCTTGTCTGCTTTCTGCAGATCCTCATCTCTCGATGCTCACCCAAGAGTTTACCTGGAGAGGGAAAGTGACAGTTCTGACAATCCCCTCTGCTGTTACCAATGTGCCCATGTGCAGAAGGGAAATATCTTATACGTCGGTAGATCTGATGGACCATCTATTGTCTACACATGACAGTCCCATTGTACACTCAGTCTCCGAGGGCATCGCTCTATAATACACTCTTTGTGATGGAAATTTAGAAGGGAACCTGAGAACACTACACAGAGCCACTGTATGATAGCACTGAGTAATGACTTGGGGAAAGTCAAAATCAGTATTTCACATATTATTCGTCAACTGTTTTTTAGCTTTAGTTAGTCTACAAAATTAAACGTTTTTATTTTAACCATTAATGTGACTTTTTAGGGACTTGTTTTTATGTCCTGAAGCCAGAGACTCGGCCTGCTTCTAAAATTCATGCAGGAGCAGCAGAAACTGTAGAGCGCCCATATGACCTCACTATAGGAGGGCGGTTCATAAGTCTTCGTGTTTAACGACAGAGGGCGTTCCTGGAGAGAAGTTGGTGTATTCATCGTGTGCTGACATCTATCAAAGCATGGCAAACAATTGCAGACTGAGTGGATTGGTTTGAGTTTGGATTGGCAGCCATTTTCCTAAGACGTGTTTGGTGCATGGAAACAGATCATGTATTGTCCCGGTAATTTGTCTTTTTTTTTTTTGATGGGAAAAATGTGAGAGATAAAAGCAAAGTTGGACACTGTTTATGAGACACTTTGCCAGCTATGAGTCACCTTTAGATATTGTGTAATCAACAAATTTAAACGTGGCCAGACATAAGTTTTTGATGAGGAGCGCCAGAAAGCCCGGCAGACACGTTGCTGCTAGGAATTGTTCAAAACGTCACACACCATATACTTGCTGATCGTACGAACGAAAGTGTGCAAAGTAGGCATGAGGCCGTACGTTCGCCGACCTCACAACTGCAATAAACTTTTACCCTATAAGTTGGCGATGTAAAAAATTGTCGGCCCGATGATGCCGTATTGCTCACAGTGGACAACAAGTGGATGGCGCGATACTTCGAGCTCTTCGTTGTTTGGAGAAATCTTCTCTGGGAGATCTAAGGAGTGTTTTTTGCATCAAGTCCGTTGATGAACCTGGATTCATCAGGTTCACAACCGAAACTAAGCACAAGCAAAACAAATGATTCTCCCTGGTGTACATCTGCTCTAAGAAGAGCACAGACGGTCCCCATCGCAGAAATGTCATGTCGGATGATATGTTGGATGGAATGTGCGTCATCCTCATAGGATGTTTTTTTAGTAAAAAAACGAACGATCACTACATACTACAGTGATGTTATTGGATGGCTTTACAAAAATTGAATGAGACATGCCAATGGCAAAAAGAAGGTACTGTTTCACTACCACTATCACCAGCACATTCATCCGGAGTTGTCGCCACCATCGCATGAATTGCGTTTGATTTGCTGGCTGCAAAACCCCCAGTTTCACCTGATTCTATCCCCGCGACTTTTACTTGTTCCCTAACATGAAGAAATGGCCTCGCGGGAGAAATAATGTAGCTTAAACGAGGAATTCATTGGCCGAGACACAGCGTGCTTTTTTGGAGAGTTTTTTGGAGAATTTTAGAGGAGTTAAAAATGCAGAAAACGTTGGGAGAAGTGACATCTTTCAAAGACTATATTTGAAATTAGTAAAAGAAAAAACATTAAAAATGGTGACTTCATTCTAACACTCACGGGTATTTATTGAACCACTCTCGTAGACTCAATACATCCAAAACATAAATGAACGTAGGGGAAATTAATGGGAGAAGGCTCTTTTTATTTATTTAATATTTACTTGCTCAGATACAACCTACACGAATTTATTGTATCACTATGCAAGCCACCTGTTTGCAAAGAAATATCCTCGATATTGTAGAAAATGTCTGAATTCGTTTTTCCTATTTTTTTTTATGTTGTCCTTGTCATCGCAAATCAGAAACCATGACTGGACCATTTTATTACTCACCCACTAAAAGAATTGTCATAGACATTTACTAATGCCCGCTAGGATATATGAAGAGGTCGCATAGGCTGAAGCCATATATCATACTATGATGGTGTTGGCTGCATTATGCTGCAAACACCTACTGCTGACCAACTGGCAAAATCGAGGGAATAACATTTCCCTGCCTGAGTGTCCGCCACTCTTGGATGTTCTTGTTTGCGCTCTTGCACAAAGTCGCCACATGATCCACTCCCATGGCAGCCTGGACTCTGTAGAGTCTCCAGACCTTTAATTCCCTGATCCTATGCACATTTTCCACATACTAGCAATAAGTAGTATTAAATTATAGTGTAGGAAGAATCAGACTAAGAAGTAAAGGTCAGTAAAGGAGTAAAAAAGTTATATGGTGGTCAGAATAGGGCAAATGAAAAAAACCATAAGATAACCACGGGTGTCATAAAACTATTTTCCAAGAAATTTTCATAATACCATCTTTTCTACACATTTAATTCGCTTTGGAATGTTTTTTCTGTTCTCAGTAACGGATATGGAATATGTAAGCTGTCACTAGAAGTACATTTCTTAGCCAAAACAGCCCTCAAAAGCTGTTTAAAGGTAAAATACAAAGCCGAACGAAAAAAAAAAAACCCTGCCCTAACAGGTTAACCATTTAATTAATGTAATTGTTTTGATCAATGCCATCAGAGATCTATACAATTTAAATAGGGACGTAAGTGGCTTGTTTCTCTTAGTGGGTGAGTTCTTTTTTCAATATTACTGTTATTTACAATATATTTGCAATTGAACTTTTGGACGTTCTAATCGGATTGAAAATTCTGTCTTTCATTAAAAGCTAAAATGTTCTGTTTTCCCCTGTAACTTAAGGTTAATCATCTGCACGGTGTATTTTACATATAAAATTCGGGATAATCCTTAATAAAAAAAAAAAAAATTTTATTTTTCTCTTTACAGATAGTAAAGCATGCATGAAATTCCAAAATGCGTGGCCCAATGAAACAGAACATCCTCGCGTATTAAAGACTTAGAAATATTTATCTTATTCTGAGGATATCTTTCCACATCGCTCTTTTTGTGTCATCACTTTCTTTTCTCATGTATTGATAACTGTTTTGTTACTATCCTAATTTTTGTTTTAAAATCATATACCACCCCATAGTGAGCCAATAACAAAACCTGAGCTTTGTTCTCTCTGGTCTCCATCATGCGAGCTTCCTCTGTGTCTTATATGTTCCTCTCCGGTCGTTCTGTGGGATATAACCTGCATGTACGCTCAGATCTCTACTGAAATTTCCTCTTCAGTGGTTCCACTCCCCATTGTTTGGCAAAGACCTCACGGTTTACATTACACGCCTTCAAGCCCAGGCCCCTGCGAATGTGGTGGAGAACATGGACTGGGAGTGAGACTCCCCTAAATTGTGTGGGTTGGGCATCCTATCTGCTCCTCTGTCCAGGTTGTCCTCTTAATGATTGGGTTGGGGACCCTCTCTCCTCCCTCCAGGATCTGGACACACACCTTATAAGAGAAGTCGTATTTAGTCAATGAAGGGTCAGATCTTTGGTTCTACTGTATGTCGGGGTTATATGGGGTTCTGGCTGCGGTTAGCTTTTATTACGCTTTCGTAGCCAGACACTTAACCGCATTTTTAATGAGCGCCAGTACATCACCTTCAGCATGCTGGGTTCGCATGGTCCTGGAATCGGCCATGATCCCGTGTCTTAATCCCATCAGCACCAGAGGGAAATACATGGTGGCCGTGGAGATATTTTGCCATCCTGACCTCTAACGCCACCTGGCTGCTGGGATGTTATATCCTTCCAAAATGTTATTAATTCTGTTCAAAAGCCTGCTAAATACAAGAAAATACTATAATAGAACATAAACAAGCTAGCTCTCATTAGTAATCCTGGGGATGAGAGTACAATTAGGTTCTCACTTCTCGGTTCTCTCCTCGTGTACATATACACTTATTAGTTTTTCATAGGCTGAACCTACTGTTATCGTCTTCAACCTCAACTTAGCTCTATTTTGCCTATAATCCTGCTGCTTTTCTTCAGTATCTACCCATCTGTCCCTATTGCCAAGAATCTCCCTCTCGCCCCGCCAGATATAAGTTTTTTTTAACCGGTAAATTTCCATCACCTTATTCTTCCATAACTCTCTTGTTCCAGGTGTGTAGGATCGGTACTCTAGCTGCCATCAAAAGTGTTTCGAAGGCCATTGTCTCTTTGGCTGAATAGTCATGTCGGGGCCCAGAGCTGGATGAGACCGGTTGGTTCCCCTAGGAATACATATGCCCCAGATTCCTCTATTTCCTGTATTTCTCTTTTATCACAGAAGAGCTTTATTTGAATGGGCACATGCCCACCACATTGTAAATAAGTGCCTCCTTCCTCCGCAATCTCCAACAAGAGCGTGAAATCTCAGGATTGACCGGAGTCAAAAAATTTGGTGTCCTTGTACCACTTAATTAATTTGAGAAATTCTCCTCAATACTATACACCTAAGAACCCTATTAAAGTGCCTAGTATCCCCGTTCTCCTTTCTGCTCTGTTAATTGGTGCGGTAAACAACGGCACTCTCCCTTTATTGGCAGGCTGCCTGAATGTAAGCCTCCATTTGTGTTATTTGCTGATGAAGGTTGTAGATGTCACAAAAAGCTGTGTATTATCCTCATTATAAGTTGTTCTTCTCGAAGAAATCCGAAATTTTGCATTCCTTTCTTATGTGTGCACGCTACTTCACTATGTGGACCGCCTCTACATCTACAATGTCTCTCAAGGAAGCCCATGCATGCTGCCCCCAGATGGAGGCTACAGATTCATCTACTGTCCTGTTAGAAAGGATGAGACTGGCTGGGTGAGGGATGAGGGGACCTACTAAGCAGGGCCTTGGTATTCACAGTGTTTTTCTTTCTGCCTTACTTTAACAGGGCATTGTCTAAATACCTGTTTTGTCGTCTCTAGCTTTTAGTTAACAATGCCCCATATTAGCTGGTTGTTAACCATGAGTTGCAATCTTACTATTCAGATATCAGATTCTTGCCTTACGGAAACTAATTCGCGCATCTATTAATATGACTGGCCCTATAATCTGGAGCAACATTTGGCATGTGTTGTCCTCCCTGTCGGTTTTTCATCTGTGAAAAAATTTAGAAATTTTATACAGGGCCTACCACTGGTCCCAAAGGAACCTAGTTGAAATAGCCTTTGTGTATGGTAGAGAGTGTTTGTTGAGCTTGATCGGGGCACCTTTAAGAGTAGGTAATTATTGGCAAATATACGAGTTTGCGGAGAGTTTTTCCTTCCAAACCCACAGGCAGGGATTTGCCTAGCCTCATGGAGGCCACAAGAAGTTGAATATAGTTTGGAATAGCATTGGTGGTTCATATCGGAAGCTTCATTCCACAATATTTAAATTGAGTCTTTGGCCTTGTTGTGGAGACTTCTACTTTAATGGTCTCTATATTTGGGGAAGGGTATGGTTCTATTAAGTATCTCTGACTTTTCTAAGATTTATCTTGAAAATATGGGGAGAGCCTACCACTCCTCAAAAATTTGTAAACACTGGCAGGGAGAATCTGGGTTTGTGGTCAGTAACCATCCCCAAGCGCTGTCTTGTTGGTGTATCTACCCACTCTTTTGATCTCCTGCTATTGAATACTTAATGGAACGAAGGTCCTCTATTACCAGTATGAAACAAATAAAGTGGACCAGGAGCACCCTGACGCACCCCATTGTGGATTCAAAGAGTCTCTGATAAGGTGCCCATTGGTCTTGCGAGCAACTTGGGTAAGTATAGATGAGTACACTCCTTGAATACATTTTGGTGGAAAGTGATATGCCTCAGTCTTTCTCATGAAACCCAATTCACTCTATCAAATGGTTTTTTCTTTCTCAGCGTCGTCCTATATTACACTATATTGCATTTTATGCTGTTTTTGTGTATTCAATGCTCGTACAGGTTCTTTCCCGTGTCCCTGCATGCTATCTCAAATCCAGTTTGTTTCTGGTGACATGAGTTGGGAATTGACACGTTAGTCCCTGGCTCATAGCTTTAGCTCAACCACTTTACAATCCTTTGAAGCGCTAGATAGGCTTGTAACGGAGATGGGCGAATTTGTTAATTCAATTCTCCCCGATGTTACTGAATTTTGAAAATAGTCAATTCGAGCCAGAATCGAATCATGACAATCCCGTTCAAAACTGGTATTTACTGGCTGCAGGAGCTGTAGGGGTGTTGTAGAAGGTTGTACCATGTTAATATGCAAGGGAGCGTAGTTTGGGCTTCAACCAAATGCTGTGTTTTAGTATGACACGCATCATGATGCGACACCGCTCTAGATCGCTTCACATTTCACTTCCATGTGCACTTCAAGGGCCACATCTCCCCAAATCAGCGAAGCGGAACGCAGCCTGACCAGGGTCAAAGTTCTGTTCCAGCTACTCGAAGGACTGAGACGAGGCCAGATCCCACTGTACCATCACAGAGTGCCTCTTTTCAGTTACCCTGACATCAGATGAGTGATTCCATGATTACAACAGAACCTTTCTGTAACATGGCATAAACATGTATGAAACCCCAAAACCCCAAAATTGTGCCAGGGTGTCGTCAATAATTCTGGCATTGACGCTACGTCACTACTGATCATTTTGATGGTGGTTAAAACAGCATTATAGAAATCATCAAAGGTGTTCATGGGAGCAGCGGTCAGTTTGGAGCACCATGAGTAGGCTGCAGGTGGCACAATGAAAATTAGGTAGGTGGCAGAACGGTAGGCGGCCCATAGGGCACAATGACAGAGCATGAGGAGCGGCGGGCAGCATCAGCAGTATGAGGTCGCACTATGGCACAATATAGATTGTGGAGGTGGCTGGAAGCAAATGCAGCCAGCAGGGCACCAGGTGGCACACCCAGGTGCAGATCATGGCAAAGCCAAGATGGCACAATATGGTTGGAGTGTGGCGGCAGCAAATCCCACAGTGCGCAACACGGGTGAGCAACAGGTAGGTGATGGCAGCAGAGCGCAGCGAAGGAGCGACAGAGCCCACAGCAGAGAGCCAATTGGTGGTCCAATGACGAAGTTTGAATTTCAAGATTAAGCACGCCACATGGCATCTTGCATTATTACAGTTTTCAGAAAAGTATATCGTGTCTTTGCCACAAAAGAAAATCAAAGGTATCACACAGCAGTCAGGAGAGCCGGAGTTCAGAGGTGGAGTGAAGGCACATACGTATAGGCCAGATTGGCACAATGAAATAGTGTGGAGGTGGTGGCAGCAGAAGCAGTCAGTGGCAGGATCCCTCAAAGCCCACAGCAGAGAGGCCACATTGTGGTCCAATGACTAAGTTTGTTTGAATCAAAGTTGAAATGTTCCATTTTAATTTGGAAGTTGAAGACGTCGCCACAAGCATATGTGTCGTGCGTCAGTATCACAGCAGGATCGAGCCCACAGAGTGGCCAATGAACATGTGTGGAGTTGGCGTCGGTAGCAAGAAGCAGCAGAGCCCCACGATTGGCACAATGTATATAGTTGGAGTGTGCGCATTGCAGCAGGAGCCCACAAGGTGGTACAAAAGATGATTGTGTGGTGAGGTGCGTCAGTAGCAGCAGGAGAAGAGCCCAAGCAAGAGTCACAATATATGTGTGAGGTGGCGTCAGTAGCAGCAGCAGGAGCCCCCATATGTCACATGATATAGTGTGGAGGTGGTGTCAGTATCGAGCATCAGCCCCACAGGGGCACAATTGATATAGTGTGGATGTGGTGTCAGTTAACAGCAGCAGGAGCCCACAGAGTGCACAATGATATTGTGGAGGTTGTCGGACAATGCAGCCCTGTAAGATTGTAGTAGGCAGATTGAGCAACTGGAAGCAGATGTGTGGCACAGGCGTGTGGCAATCAGGATGTGGCTGAGGGCAGTTATTTATAACTCCATATTCTCATTTCTCAACGTTTGGGGGGAGTATGGCGATTTGCATTTATAAAGACACCCCTAACTGACATTCACGTACATGCAGATGGCAGAATGTAACGACTTTCCCTTTCTTCCTATTTCGATTTTGTCACTAAATAGAACTGCTAATTTGGGTATACATAGGATCCCCCATAAAGAACATCCTCAGTGGATTGCAGCAGGAATCACTACTGCACATTACAATGAGCGAGCACAGGAAGCACTGAATTGTGAGTGCCGAGATTTGAACATGCTGATTTAGTAGGCTTGTGTGACATCACATAAACCTTCTTAGTCGCTGATTGCTTACAGGTCTGCAGATGTCATCGGGGTGTTCCCGAAGTTTTCTGCCATGTAACACGTTGTGCTCGCGCCCCATTTAGCTGAAAAGAGGGGGGAAAATGTTGTTTCCCACGAATCCAGCAGAAAACTCGGCTTTGGGTGACAAAATCACTTTTTAGTCAATTCGTATTGAATTTCCCCTTTGTTAGAAATTGATTCGCTGCATCTCTACTTACTTTAACTACTACCTGCCACATTGCGGGTCTATTCCTCGTGAGTTTTACCGAGATGTGCTCTTCTAATGTCTGCTGCGGCAATTCTCCTCCTTCATCAACTTATTGTGCAATGGACGAAGTGGGGTGGAGCGGGTCCTGCAATTTTTTTATAGTGATTTTTGGGAACCCCTCAGGACCTGGTGCTTCTGCCAATGAATAGATTTCTTAGCACCTTCTTAGTTCCTGTGTGGTAAGGCCTCAGGGGTTTTGGTCCTCAATTGATAGGGTTCGGAATAATTTGCTGCCCTGAAATTTTCAATGTCCTTATGATCTGGTTTGTCTAGGGATGAGGAACGTGTGATAGACCCTCACTACAAGGAGGGGGCGGGAGAAATGGAACGTAAGGAGCGTGGGTGACGTGTCCTACTTCTGTCTGGTCTTGGCTTAGCGCCAGAGGCCGCTACATCTCTGATCAACATATCCTCTCCTTCTGCTTTGTAATCCGTAGATCCGATACTTAACCTGCCCCTCTGTCTCGCGTGACATATAGAATCCGCTTTTAGCGGCTAACTAAGTTTAGCCTTTAAATCGTTTAGTAACGTTTTTAAACTTTTGTCTGCATTCCTGACCGTCTTCTGATAAACCTCCTCTTGTTGCTTTGGTCTTTTTATGTAGCCCTTTACCTTGAGTCGAAGCTTTTAGTCAGCATTTCATTTTATAATCTGATTCCCCTTTTTTCTTTTTAAAACACAAATCCTATTGAGATGACCAGACCCCCCCCCCCTCAGTGCAGTTTTTATGACCTCCCAAAGTATGGGCTGAGGCCTGTTTCTCTGTCTTAATCCTTTTAATAACTAAGTCTCTAACATTGTTTTGATTTGTTCAAAATGCTGTGGTTCCTCCAAATATGTGTATTAAAGGACCAACCTCCAGTCTCCCCTAGTGATCCTGTATTATTCTTATGTTACAGCAAAGGGGCGTGTCAGACAGTAGGATATCCCACCAGCGATTTGATGTTGTGTATGAATGTATAGTCCAGTCACTGTCCGTTTTGGGTGCTGTTTGTGGAGACATTTGGGGGGTGTCATTTACTAGGGCCCCAATTCGCTTTTTGCCTCTCCTCTCCGACTTTACCACAACCGCACATCGATATTCTGATTTGCCGCCGATTGTACCTGAATTGCCCGGTATTTTGGCGCCCGCTCTCGTATTGTGGCGCACGGCGCTGGCTTTCAACGTGACTGAATCAAGGGGCGTGGCCGAAACGAAAACCCGACGTAGTCGGAAAAACGCCTGCATTTAATGACCCAAAAAGTGTCGCTTCGGAATACGCCTTACCTTCACCTGTCTCGCTGTGGTGCTTCACCGCCGTTGAGATGATGTTCCGCGCAGCAGCGCCCCCTGGTGACGGCGAAGGAACTATCCTTAGTTGAATCTCCAGGCCGGACCCGAATCCTGTTCATAGAACGCTACCGACGTAGGATCGCGAATTGGCTCGTGTATTAGTGGTATGCTGCGGTCCGGTTAGGTCGGGTACTACGTCGTCGTCGTCAGGGAGGAGTAGTCCTCTAGTAGCTAGTCAGTTGTAATCTCCTAATGCATCCAGTGCAATACATTATATTTTCGATAGTGTACTTTCTTTTTAATTGTTTGTTTCTAATTAGCATGTAACACTCTACACAATACATGTATTACATAGATCAAATGACGGCTTCATTTATAAAGTTTCCAAAGTGTAATTGTTTCAGCATAGATGTAAAAAAAATTAGAATAACGCTATATCATAACAAGAGACATAGAACCATGCCCATATAAGTTCCTCCGATTGTTTAATGATTTTATATGCTACTATTAGATTATATCATAATGGGTGGAGTTCAGAGTCGCCTGCTTGTGATTGGCTCTGTTTCTGGCCGCCAAAAAGCAAAACGCGGGATATTGCATTTCTCGTGGCGAAGTATTCGTCCGACACGAGCATTTCGAGTATGCTAATGCTCAACGACTCACTCGGACTTATGTTCGTCTCATCTCTAATTTAGAATCCATTACTTTATATACTAACTGAACCCAAACTTAAAAATTTTTAGAACCTGAGGTAAAGATTTCGGGGAGTCAGACAAATTATTACATCGTCGGCCGAAAAGACTCAATTTTGTGTTTTAGACCCTATTTGAATAAACTGTAATTGTGGAGAATTCATATTTGTTGTCAAAAGGCTCCATCAAAGACAAAAATAGCGTATAGGGCGCTCGCTGACGTGTTCCGTTTTTTTATTTTGCAGTACTTAATACATAGCTACTTGTCCAGTTCTTGCCGTTGGATTTTTGGTAAGCTGCTGTTAGTATATGAATTGCTGAGGTAGTCCGATCTTCCGATTTTCCCTCTATATGACCAAACCTTCGTCGCAGCCAAGGGATAGAAGCAGAGAAGTCTTCGAGTTGCCTCTGCTTCGATTATACTATAAGACTAGATGGGTCTACTGTTTGACGTCCTTGATCATAATGATCTAAATATTATGTCGGACTTCTACTAGCCGGTTCGCCAGGATTTTGCATAACTTTTAAATCGAGTTACAGAGATCGTCAAAATTGGCGATTTTGTAGGTGGCTTCCTGGTTTTGTCTTCTACATTTCACTTGAAAATGTTTGCAATGAAATAAACGGTCGAACTTTTTTTTTTTTTTTTTTTTTTTTTTTTTGTTTTTTTTTTTTTTTTTGGGGGGTTTTTGTTATTTTTTTTTTTTTTTTTTTTTTTGGTGTGTTTTTTTTTTCCATCAAATATATTGGGACGAGAAGATTTGATATTTCTTATAAAAGTATTGTACGTCCATCTGGACCGGTGCTTTGTTAATTTTATGTGGTCTTGTATCCTGATTTCTTCAGGGTCTTTGTGTAAGTTATAAAGATGAGTAAATAATTGGCAATTCGTTAGCTATCCCCTGCGGGTCATTATTTTATTATTGGTTCACTGATATATATTGGATTAGTTTTTAGTTGATTTTTGCCACAATATCGTTTTTACTCTTTGATTCTAATTCGTGGCTGAATGTTAATAGTATGGCATCATTTGAGTTTTGATATATTTTTACCTTTCTTGGGACGTTTTTTTTATCCACGCAGTCCGCAATTCTTTATTATTAATTTTTGCTATTCCTATTTTTCTTTTCGTGTGCGCTATGCTCATATAATGACCTCTTACTGAATATTTGAAGCGCACCACAGCGCGCTCTGTAAATACTTGGTGTTGTTCTGAGCAAAAATTGCTTAATGTACGTAATTGGTTAATGTACGATTTGTTTGCTCTTTCTTTTTTAATTGGAAAATAGTTTTTTAGTCTCCTAGAGCGTTGGGTGAGGGCTGTATTTCTCGTTAATTTTTATGAGATCGGGTGGTGATCTGTAGCAGTTATTGTATATAATGTTAGAGTTTGAGAAACTCTATGTAAGGATTTTATCTGTAGAAAAAAATCTCTCGGTATATTTTATGTAGATGACAATAAACGGCGACAAACCTTATCTCGAGGATTTGAGCTCTCCAAATACGTATAGTTCATATTTATGTAATATCTGGAAGAGTTAGTTGAATGTATTGAGGTTGAATCTGCTATGGCTTAAATGTAGAATTAATCCCGACTATTATAAGTTCTGATTGGTGATTTTGTATTTTGCTAAATTTTTTCAAAATAATAATTTCTTTATTTTTGTTGGGACATAGATTGTGTAAATATGCTATTTTTTTATTGTGCAATCTCATAACTATGTCTCCATTGCTATCAATGGTGGAACTATTTAATGTGAATGAAGAGAGTTCTGAATGGCAATGGCCCCGCCCCCATTTGTGTTGGTGCTGGAGCTACAAATGTGTGGGAAGTTTTTTTGTTTTTAATCTGTCCAAGGTCATTTTCCTTATAATTGATTGTTCTTGAGACAGAGAATGTCGCTTTATGGATTTTTTGCTTCTTTCCAAATGACAGATTTTTAAAGGTGAATTGAGACTTTAGTGATAATATATTAAATATCAGTTAGTTGTAATGATTCAGCGATTTATCACATATAGATACGAATATCACTATATATGTTTTGTGGAGTATTAGTGTCTAAGCCTGAATACTGAGGAGGAGGATGGCAACTTTACAATGACCAAAATAGTACTCTTAGTGTGTCCATCGGGGTCACTTACAGAGGGGCCTGGAAGGTTCAATTTATCAGAGCGTTTGTGTTTCTTGGCAATGCTTAGGCTATGTAAGAAGAAATTAAGATACCTCCTGCCGGCGAAACAGATCCAGAAGAGAAACATAGAAACATAAGCGGTTAATTCTGTTAACACATGAACACAATATAAAGGTATGTCGGGTCCTTACATGGATAGAGATACATTTTGGACAAGACTAGAAAATGTCCATAGATCCTATAAGGAATGAATGTTTGGCTGTGTAACCATGTATAAGGGGTGTACCCCTAGTTGGAGAAAGGGAGGAAAACATTTTCATACATCTCACCCCAGTCACATAAGGGCAGATTTACTTACACCGTTCCCTGTCCCATCCAGCGGCGTGATTTCTCCCGAGATTCCGGATCTTTCCTGATTCACTAAGAGTCTAGGCCGATATCCCTAGGTGTCCGCGCTGACGCGAGGTCCGCTGAGTTTCACCATCCGCTCCTTGTGCATGGAAGTGCATTCAAGCGCCCTTTTTTTAAATTTTTTTTTCCGACGCTGTTTGGTTTTTCCACGGCCTGCCCCCTTTTTCGTTGCCTGCAAGCTGGCGCCAATGTGACGCAATCCCTCACGTGCCCAAAAACCCGTGGCATTGGCCGCAAACAGTAGCATTCGGAAACCCGGCAGAAAAACGTGTATCGACCCTTAGTAATAAATGCCCCTATCTTCCTGTGCGGCTTCCTTTACGTAATCCACGCTTACTGCGAGCGTTGAGGAGAGAGTTTGCATTACCAGCGTTGGGGTATCTTCGCTGTGGTGAGATCCCAGTACTTTCACTTTTTAATAGCTTTCTTCTGGTGTATTGCTATATGTTTTGTACCCTTTTTCTTGATTATCATTTAACGGGAATCCCCAATATTATACGGGACTTTGTTGAAGCCCAGGATTTTGTATTTGGGTAACTCCCTTCTTCTTGGAGAGTTGGGTAACTCCTTCTTCTGTGAAAAAAACAACATTCTGAAATCTTTCGGGCGTTAATGCTTATTACGCAAAATCTCCATAAATTTTCTTTTATGTTGAAAAGTGAATTCTTTCTAATCAACATCCCCTTTGGAACAAATTGGGGGAGTGATTGGTTTGGTAAGCTATGCTTCGGCAATTCACATTCTGACGCTTGGGCAGCATTCATGAACATTCGGTTCGAAACCCGCAGTTTCGTCATTTTAACATTTCTGGAATTCCTCTAATCTAATATTTTCCTTCGGGAACGGTCTTCCATATCATCAGTTTTAATTTTTGAGGGTTTTATCTCCTCTTCTACACGTTGGCGAATCCACGATTTTCGTTATGCCGCGGACGTTATCTCCGCCATTTTTTGTCTATTGAGTGATATCCTTTACCCAGGCCTAAAATTTCCTGATTCACTAGAGAGAACTGATTGAGATCTGCATTATAGATCCTTTAAGGGTCACAATGCGAGCTCTCATTAGGGTTCTGAACAGATATTCGTGAGGTTTGGGAGTTTCTTTGCTATAAATATAATGCCACTCTTGATCCTGTTTCCCACCTTATTTTTCCCCTTTTTCGTTAGAGCTTGGCATATGCTGCTTGAAGGGGAAGGGAAGGTGCTTGTGCGCGGGCTAATGATTGGCTGACATTATACTTGCCAGGATGACTCTGGTAGGGATCAGCGCATTGTCTGGCTCATTGGATCCTCCGCTTTTTAGCAGGATCTCTTCCTGTGTTCCCCCTGGTGTTGGCAACATTTGAGGAGACCAGGAGTGTGGGCTCGAAGTAGGAGATCTTCATTGGGCTCGTTTTAGGACCGTTTTTGTGTCCCGTGAATGCTGGGGACATTTTCTTCTCCTAATGTGCACAGTAAGAACGGTCCGATGGGGGAAATCGCTTTGTGCCAAGGTAGTGCCTCGCCCTCGAGCGACTTCCTCATGCGCTCTAGCTCCATGTGGCTCTCTAGGCCCCCTCCTTCAAAGTTTTTAGCCCTCTTGTACTATGAGTGTGTCCCCGTTGTGACTGAAGATTTGGCTTCCTTCAGATCTCCAACAACCACACAGATCCTTCCTTGAAAAGAATCAAATCTGCCTCCAGCCTCACAAGGCACATTGGCTGGAGACCACTTTCTGCTTAAGGTACCCCTACACAATACACTATGACACAAGACGAACTATGAAAGCGCTGACGTCCACGTCTCCCTTTGAAAGGGAATGTCCAGGGGGTGTGCACCTCCACCATCAATTAAAATGTTTCTTTATACAGCTACCCGTTCCTGCGGTCCTGTTTGGTTTTTAGTTCCCTCCTGGACAGTGACTGTTGTGACGGGTCCATACCCCCGTATTCACCATGATCCGGTCCTCTCTTCGGCGCAGCAGCCATTAAGTCATTTGTTTGAGGAGCCAAGTGCTCAATCGTCCATCACGGTTTCGCGGTCTGACTCCGTTTATCCATACTGTGGAACAAAGCGCATGGAGCCAGAACCGCAGCCGTGGTGTCCTAAAGGCCATTGAAACCAGTATCATGAAAAGTAACTATTTGATCCGCGTCTAAAGGGATACCTTCCTCAATATGGGAAATAACCAAATTTCAGCCCCCCCAAAGCAACTACGGTATTTTATGGTTAATACTTTGGAACTTAGAAACCTTTTATAAATTAGCAATAGTCATATATTTAAATAAAAATATAAATGTGCATACCGCATACGTTTTTATGATAATTAATCTACTCTCTACTATCTTTCTGTCTTCTTTACCCTCTCATCTATCCTACTATTTATCTAGTCTCGCTTTTGCAATCTGTTTCTAGTTATAAATAATTTAAAATTATATCATTATATTGAATAATATATAAAATATTTTCAATAGCAATGTGTAGTATTTGAATTCTAGATTCCTCATCTTCATGTGTTATTAATAATCATATTATCAATAGTTATTTTAACCCTTACATGTCGGTTCTGCTGTGCATCATATCATTAGTTTTAAACGGTAATAATTCTGATTATTATTGGGGATGTTATGCTGCTATAAGGGAAAGACTACAAGGACGAAGGACAGACCGGGCAGAGATCCCTAGACTCGCCCCTTCCCCGCTGGCCACCTAATTGCCCTCACTTTCCCTAAAGCAGAATTTTCTAAACAGTGGACAAGAGGAATTCTGTTCCAATCCTCTTTTAGGATCGTTTTGTTTATTTCGTATATCTTCCAACATAGGCTTAAAACATTAGCAAATTGAGCTCGATTCTATGGATGTTATTCGCGGATGGGGGCCCCCCCCCCCTCCATGTATTGGTGCCTGGTTTATAATCCTTGATCCTGGTGGTATATCTTCTTAAACTGATTTACAAAGATAAATGCAGCATCAATTATCATTACGCATCCTGATGCTTATGAGTTTTTCTAATGATTGTTTAGAGAACTGAACCAGTCATAGGACCCGCAGGGTTCGAATATTCGTGATCTTGAATGGCGCATCAAACTCAAAATCAGTTGGGATTTACAATGCTTCATCCAGGTCACATTTCCAAGATGTAACAGGGGTGGGCCCATGGGTATAAGACCATGTATCCGAGATCAATGCCCAGGTCCCAGGCTCAGTTTTTTGTACTTACAAAATAGGTGTGAGAAAACCAGTTAGGAAGTGCAGAATTGGGACTCATGCACATGAGCGTATACTCCACCCCTTTCTTAAATAAAACAAGTGGCCGTGCCACAATTTGGCAAAGTAATAGGACGTGGTTGTGACTGTGTGTCATAGTCCTCTATGGAGTCATCATTTGCCCATACTTGGTGGTCAAATCATGCCCACCATGCAGCCATGTGAACAGGGCTTAGGCAGCAACATTACACGGCGTTTTTCTTTTTTCTATAGGCTAACCAGTTAAGACTTTATTGACTATTTTTTGTTTGCTAGCAAAATCCGCACCATTATACATACAAGTGACGGATTGAAGGTGGTGGGGGCCCCTGATTCAAATTATGGTGGAGGCCCCCACTCTAATGTACATACCACATCGTCCTGCTCGACTCGACTATCCCCAGTACCACTCCTCATACAATTCAGTTCGCCGCCAAACACGCATCCCCATGCAACATCACCTCACTCTCCCCCAGACCGCAGCCCCATGCAACATACACCTCTCCTCTAGGTGTAGAGCATGTCACCTATCTAGAGGGATGGAAAAACCTTGTCTCCTCTGGGTGTAGAGGATTCCTTTCCTTCTTTTTCCTTATATAATGCACACAGATTACGCAGCACTGCAAAGAGCTTGCCAAATTAGTCCATGTCCCCATGGGGCTCACAAACTGATCAACCTCTCCTCTTGGTGTGGAGGATGCCTCTCGTCTATGGTGATGGTATAACCGCCTCTCCTCTAGGTGTAGAGGATATCCCCTGTCTACAGTGATGATAAAACCACCTCTCCTTTAGGTGTAGAGGAAACTCCTTGTCTTTGATCACTGTAACAGAGGATATCCTCCCCACCTAGAGAGAGGTGGTTCTACGACATCACCATATACAGAGCATCCTCCACACCAAGAGGAGAGTTTTTATCATTTTGTAGCACCATGGGGACATGTACTAATTTGTCAAGCTCTTTGCAGTGCTGCGTATCTGTGTGCATTATCTTAGGAAAAAGAAGGAAAGGAATCCTCTCCACCCAGAGGAGACAAGGTTTTCATCCCTCTAGATAGGTGACAATGCTCTACACCTATAGGAGATATGGTTCTCCCATCATCATAGACAGATGGCATCCTCTACCACCTAGAGGAGAGGTGGTTCTAACATCACCATACACATGGGGGCATCTTCTACACCTAGACGAGAAAGGGCTCTGCCATCACCATAGACGGTGGCATCCTCATACACACCAAAAGGAGAGGTGGTTCTACCATCACCAAAGACAAGGAGTTTCCTCTACCAACCTAAAGAGAGTGGGTTTTATCATCACTGTAGACAAGGAATCCTCCCCACCTTAGAGAAGAGGGTTCTTCACCATCACCATAGACGGAGGCATCCTCCACACCAAGAGGAGAGGGTATTCAGTTTGTGACACCATGGGACATGGACTATTGGCAAGCTCTTGCGTGCGCGTTTAATCTGTGTGCATTATCTTAGGAAAAGAAGGAAAGGAATCCTCTACACCCAGGAGAACAAGGTTTTCCATCCCTCTAGATAGGTGCAATGCTCTAACACCTAGAGGAGAGATGGTTCTCCCATCATCATAGACAGATCTCCTCTACCCTGGAGGAGGTGTTCTACTGACAAAACCAAGGGGACAGACAAACCTCTACACCTAGAGGAGGGAGGTTTCCACCATCACCATAGAGGAGTAGCGGAGTGGAGGTTCTACCATCAGCATATAAACAGGGGCAACCTCTTACCTAGAAGAGGCTGTTTCTAACACATCAATGTAGACATTGATTATTTCATTTGTAAGCTGTGGACGCTTGGGACTCTCTCCGCAGGAGGTTGTATAGACTTATATTATGTTCAAGTGGGCCTGAGATGCCTTTCCAGAGATCAATATATCACTTCTTATCAAAGTAAAAACTTATAAAAGTAAATTTTCTGACTGCCATATTAGGACAAACTGTTTTCTTTGTGGATTTGTCATCCACCCAAACACTATCCAGTATCAAAGAGTATATGAAAAAGGTAGAGCTGAGATGGTGTATGACTAGAGATGACGAACATACTGTCCGCTCGAGAAATGGAATCTCGCAGCGTTTAGATTTTTGGCGGCCATAAACAGAGCCATTCACAAGCCAGGAGACTCTGCACTATACCCGCATCAGGTGGTACACTTACATGTCGATAAAGTATTTTAGCTGGCCTGATTAGAAAAACCCTGGAATATACTAGCCCCTGCCCGCGCTGCTCGCATCATTCTCTGTGGATGCCGTTAGGGAGAGAGCTGCTGCTGGTCAGGGAAGCGTTAGGCTGTTCTATTAGACTAGTGTTAGGCCAGGAGTGATTCTAAAAACTCACCAGCCCTTCTTAGGGCTACACTAGCATTATATATATTTTTTTTTTTATTTGCTGTGGCTGGGCTTGCTGACCTAGTAGTGGCTAGCTATCCAAATGTGACGAATTTGCAGGGAGACTCGGTGTTATTATTTAGCTCTTAGTGACACACATTCCATCTCAAACACCTAAGTGGACAATTATTAGGGGTTGATTGAATTAGGCACAGTCTGCCAATTTTTTTTTTTTTTTCAAAAGTGAAAGTCACAGACACAGCACAAAACCTTTTGGTGTGCTGTCAGTGTAGGCTACAAACTAGCCATACCAATCATCATCTTCTGTGGTTTGCTGTGTTATTTCTTCTGGCACGTTTTTGTTCTAAAAAAAAAAAAAAACAAAAAAAACAATAAAAACAATAAACACAAAAAAAGTTTACAGTTTATATTTCTTTTCTGTTTTGTTTAAATAATAGACTTTAATTTTGAAAATGTTGACCCCGAGGGCTGGGGTAGAGACGAGGCGTGGGGTGGGCGTCCAACTACTGCAGGGGTCAGAGAGGCCGTGGTCCTGGGTCGGGTGAGACACCACCTGCTGATGAGGGAGCAGGGGAACACCGCAGAGCTACAACTCCCTCTTCATGTGTCAAGTTACTGGGACTCGCTGGTAGAGCATTGTCAAAGGCCAAACAGTGCGAATAGGTGATGTCGTGGATTGCGGACAATTCTTCTAGCCATTTGTCCACCAGTCTTTTTCCACGCAGTCCACCCTTTTAACTTAAGTGACACTCCTCCACTCTAGCTCCTCCAACCTTATCCTCCTTCCCCCCAGTCTGCCCCCTAAAATTTGGCATTGAGCCGGCTACTCTGAGGCCTGTTTTCTGGACCCTTCCCAGAGTCACAACACACTTGTCAGTTGCTGTGAGCTCTTCTCTAAAGCCAAGGTTTTTTCCTGTTCGAGACTTGGGTCATGATGACCTCTTAGACGTACTGGAAAAAGTTTTAAAGAGGTTGTCAGATGATGAGGAGACACGGTTGTCAGATAGTGGTGAAGTTGTTTCAGGGCAGGGAGGCAGACTGAGGGATCGAGGATGATAGGTGACAGACCCAAGTCTGGCTTGATAGGCCGGGTGATCACGTGCTTTTTGAGACGGAGCAACTCCTATAGAAGAACAGGTTGAAGAGCATGGGTGGTCGAACGGAGAGGCAGGCCAAGCTGGTGCATCAGCGCCAAATGTTTCACGTAGTGAAGCTTCCATGGCGAGGGCTAGATTTTCTGAAGTCTGGAGGTTCTTTAGGAACACCGCTCCCACGACTGTGTGTGTCAACCTGTGCCACACCAGGATCGGCAGAGGTTCCTTTCACTACTAGCTTTACAACAACCAGTATGTGCAGGCAATGAATGCTAACACCCCACGCAATGGAACAAAGGCCGATCACCTTCTGCCAGGTCCACCACTGCTCCTTCCCCTGTGTCATTTGCGGCCTCTGCTAGTCACACCCTGACCAGGACCCCCGCACAACAACCACTGGGCGAAAACCACACATTCGCCTCCGCGATCCTCCACAGCGCTACCAATGTCTCCATGCACAGCGTTCATGTCTATACCCCAGATGCTGGAGCGCAGAGAAATACTAGCCAAACCCCCCAACGCCCAACCCTCAACGTCCCATCTCTCAATTACTCAGCCTGAGATGCTGCCCTATAGGTCAGTAGAGACCGAGGACTTTCGCAACCCATGGCGGCCGCCGCCCCTCGGTATTCGGTCCCCAGCCCCGCCACTACTTTTCCCGATGTGCTTTCTTAGCCTGCACCAGCACGTGTCAGAAAAACTCAATCCATGCCCTGACCTAACGCTGTTACTGACAAGATCCACCTGACCACGGACATGTTGGACAGGCTGGGACCCGATTCTGACCCTGGGCCACTCTGTACTGCCCGACGCCGAGGATTGCGGGGCCTAACCTCGTCACGGTCCTCTCAGGGCCTACTATGCCTCCTCCTCCTCCCACCCCTCCTCTCACTCTTCTCCTCCGAATACCATCCCTGGGCATGGCGCCTCAGTCGGTAGCTCGAGGCGCAGCAGCTGTTGCCGTCGCTAAGCGATAGCATGTGTGCTAAAACTGCTTAGCCAGGCGATAAAAGGCACACCCGCCCAAGAGCTTTAACAGGGCATCATGGCGCAGACCGATCTGTGGCTGGCAACCCCGCTGACCTAACCTGGCATGGTGTCTGTGACAACGCCGTAACCGGTGGCGGCTCTGCAACTCGGCAGACTGACACATGTGGCCATGCCCTGGCCCATGTGTTAAATCTCATAGTTCACAGCGGTTCCTCAAGACATACCCCAATCTGTCTGAGTGCTTATGATGGGGAGCCGCTTTCTGTGCATATTTCAGGAAAGTCCAGCACAGATGCTGACCACTCCCAGGGCAGCGCAAGCGCCGCCTCCCCAACTTGCCCGCTCACGAGACTGTTTGTGCGATTTGCCCCAGCGAGGTGGAATCAACTTAACCATGTTTTAAATCCAGAGTTTACCAGCACGCATAGCGCTTGAGAACTGCCAGATGTCAACTTCCCCAAACTGTAGTCGGCTGAATCTGTCAGGTGCTGAGTACTTTGAGAAGTCAACACAGATGGTGTGTGATGCCGCCGATATCATCCTCACCAGCCCGCTGCATTGGCATGTTGAAAAAACTCTCTGGTCAGCAATGAGTTCAGAAGCTTGCGCTCTCACAGAGACAGGGGAAAGTTCTCTGTTCATAGCCAAAGCACCCTTAGCTGTTTCTTCAGCGTCATATCGAGGAGGTGAGAGTGGAGGAGGATTAGGTAGGAAGAGAGAAGAAGTTCCGAGACAGAAGAGGGGACCATTGTTCAGGAGTACAGTCTTCACTGTTCTGTGTATGTCAGAAGAAGAGAGTTGGAGTAGTTGAGGAGAAGGAAATGGATAGATCAGGCCAGTTGAGGGGAGTGAGCTTCTTGCGCTTGGTACTTCGTGGCGCATATGGCTGATTTCATGCTAGGCTGCTATCCCCTGGCCTATATTTTTTCACAACCGATTCTGTGATGTCACTGCTCTGGACCACGGTTACAGCAAATCTTGTCACTCTCATACCCTTAGAGGAAAGAGTGTGAGAATGCTGAATACCAGGCCAGGCCTGGTGCACAAGCTGAAACAGTATTTCCTCTTCTGACGCGCTAGCGCAGAGGGCGTCTTTCTTTTTGCGGTGACATATTAGCGAGGGAAGTATCATAGTTATATGGTTGAAAAAGACCTTGTCATCAGTTTCACAAGGAAGGAATGAGGATTAGGGGGATTAGGGGAAACAATTCTATATCACTAACCATACATGTTATTTAGGATAGCGAGCAGGCGCTTGTCCAGCACTGGCGGGGTATGCTTTCAGGACTTTGCCAGTTTTAACGTCACCCCAGCAGACACTGTCACCTGTCCCCAGTCTCGGCAGAGTGGGCTGATCTTACAGAAAGAGTGGTGAGGAAGTACGTAGCTGACCATACCATCGTCCTAAATATCACACAGCTCCCTACAACTACTGGGTTCAAAGCTGGACATGTGGCCCGAACTGGCGCTGTACGCCTTGGAGAATCTTGCCTGACCTGCCCCTGGCGTGTTGTCAAGCGTGTTTTCATGCAGCTGGTGGCATCATCACCTATAAGCGTACACGCCTGTCGACTGCACATTGTATGGTATTTGTCAGGTAAAACTGATACAAATACTACTACGATTAGTAATGTTGGTAGTAAAATTGATACAAAAGTCTTGGACTTTTAAGGTCAATACAAATTAAATCAATCACTTTCAAATAACAGCGATGAAACTCGCTCTAAAAATGTAGTTTTAGTTTGAATAAATCTTTATTAAAATTTTCAGTAACAAATTTTAATTACAGCATAATTTAAATATGAACTTGATTATATCATATTATCAGTACAAATCCTTATTTTAACATAATTATAAAACACACAATAAAACACAATAATTTTCTTGGTAAGCAATAGATGCGGCTGGCCTATTCCATACGGACGCCACCTACACTGACTATTTTAAACACTTTAGAAGAACGATATCCAGTTTAACTCCGTTACTCCACAAAGAATGGAAAAACCGGGCGTAAGGAGGATACAGGTTAAAAGATCCAAATAACCAGCAAGGTTAGTACAAAATTGATTGATCTCCTCCGCCTCTACTTTTATCCACTCCACATTTAGGAAAAAAGATGCAGTACCTTTCCAACCAGAGATTTTTGTACTCACGGGGACAGTCCTTAGTCCATACCCAATGTTCCTCAGCGTTGCAAGCCTAGGGCATGGAAAATCCTCATACAGGGTACGGTAATGCTCGGCACGGCGTCCCTCCTGGGGTTCTCAAGGTAGCTCGTAGCTTCTGTGCTACTCCTAATTGTTCCCAACCGGAACTTGTTCCCTCCACTCTCGTTCCACTTTCTTTCCTTTCCTTCTTCAATTACTATTCGATTTGGGAAAGAAAGGAAAAGAACGATGGTGCAGTACTTTTTGATCGTTAAATTGTTTTAATGGTAATACTATACTCACAATGAGTAAAGATTAAAAAGGCCTTATGTGATAAACCAACACCTCGGTTATACCGCCCGACTCCGAGTTTCGCCTGATATGGCTTCTTCTTCCGGAAGAAGCCATATCAGGCGAAACTCGGATCAGGCCGGTTCATACCTGGTCCAGCTGGTGAGTTGCTCCAATATTAAGAAGCAAAACCTGCCAATCATAATGATTCCCCAGGAGTAAACAATGTCAGAATCACCGTGTATATGGTAAAGTCTTCCAGCGTTATAATCATAATTCGATTAGAAAAAAAGGGACGTGTCAGGAAGACGCAAAATGGCATAAAGTTTTTTTAGAAACTGTTTTCCAGCTGAACATCATACGTCAGTTTTGGATAAAATATGCCAAATTTATTATCAATCCTAAAATTGAGACAATAGTGCATGACACAGCAGATGGAATAAAAAAAACAGCACTCAAAGCTTACGCGTTTCGGTAATTATACCTTATTCATAGCTTCTGCATGACTTTCATCAGTCTGGTTTTAACCCTGCCCTTTTTCCAATCCATGAACTCTGGGTAGGTTTTTAAAACCCTTTCTATGACTTTAAAACGTACTTAGTACAAGGGAAGACTTTACTTCTTTTCTTAAAGAGAAATACAGAAAATAGTAACCACACTTGTACATTCAGGAAAAATACCATAGTACAATTTTTTTTAAAGAGAGATTTTTTAGTAAAAATGAGTTTTGTACATTTTTAAGTTTTTTAACAAAAATGAATTGGATCTTGTCTTTTAATTTAGTCCAAAGGAACTCTAGTTTCAGTGAAAGACCAAGTTTCCCCCGGTTTAGGAGGATCCCGCCTGAGATCCTCCACCCTCTTGGGTTTTATTACTTTTTTCAATACCCCTACAGTCCCCGCTGGCACTCTCTAAACGTGTCTTGATACTGCAGATATATAACCGCAACTAGTCTGCATTGACTCCAAGAATGTCTGCGGATCCGTTTTTTAAACTGTTAGTAGTACAACCCAATGTAATCCAGTCTACAGGAAAAGTTTTTAAGGATAATTTTATGGCTTTCCTCCCCATATTTGAAATATTTTACTAATACATTTATTGATTTCATTTTCTTTATGAAGGTCCACCGTAATCCTACACGCAATGATGCAGCTGAATGGAACCGGGACACAACAAAAAGGTTTCCTTGACAAAGGACAACAGAAGTCACCTACCTCTTAATTTTATTTTAAAGACTCATGGAACTGGAATCCAGTGAATATCCAAATTAAGCTCAACTGGGCGGCTTGAAATTTTGAACTTAACAGAATATAATTTGGAAAAATAATGCAAAAGGGGTTGGTGGGAGGATTTCTATTCTTACTTTCTCAGGACTTTTATTACTGGAATATTTAATGGCAGGGGGAATGTGGAAGAGAGAAATACAGTGGATCTTGGTCTCTTATATTAGGGCAAGCCTGTAATCATGATGGAAACTTGTATATGATCTTGTCTGCTTTCTGCAGATCCTCATCTCTCGATGCTCACCCAAGAGTTTACCTGGAGAGGGAAAGTGACAGTTCTGACAATCCCCTCTGCTGTTACCAATGTGCCCATGTGCAGAAGGGAAATATCTTATACGTCGGTAGATCTGATGGACCATCTATTGTCTACACATGACAGTCCCATTGTACACTCAGTCTCCGAGGGCATCGCTCTATAATACACTCTTTGTGATGGAAATTTAGAAGGGAACCTGAGAACACTACACAGAGCCACTGTATGATAGCACTGAGTAAAGACTTGGGGAAAGTCAAAATCAGTATTTCACATATTATTCGACAACTGTTTTTTAGCTTTAGTTAGTCTACAAAATTAAACGTTTTTATTTTAACCATTAATGTGACTTTTTAGGGACTTGTTTTTATGTCTGAAAGCCAGAGACTCGGCCTGCTTCTAAAATTCATGCAGGAGCAGCAGAAACTGTAGAGCGCCATATGACATCACTATAGGAGGGCGGTTCATAAGTCTTCGTGTTTAACGACAGAGGGCGTTCCTGAGAGAAGTTGGTGTGTCATCGTGTGCTGACCATCTATCAACATGGCAAACAATTGCAGACTGAGTTGATTGGTTTGGTTGGGATTGGCAGCATTTTCCTAAGACGTGTTTGGTGCATGGAACAGAGCATTATTGTCCGGTAATTTGCTGTTTTTTTTTTTGATGGGAACAAAATGTGAGGAGATAGCAAAGTTTGGACCTGTTTATAGGACCTTTGCCATGCTATGGAGCACTTTAGATATTGTGTATAACAAATTTAAACGTGGTAACATAAGTTTTTATGAGGAGCGCCAGAAGCCCGGCAGACCGTTCCTGCTGAGGAATTGTTCAAAAGTCCACACCATATACTGCTGATCGACAACGAAAGTGTGCAAAGTAGCAAGGCCGTAGTCGCCGACCTCACAACTGCAATCAAACTTTTACACCTGATAAGTTGGCGTTAAAAAATTGTCGGCCCGATGATTGCCGTGATTCTCACAGTGGGAACAGTGGGATGCGCGATACTTCGAGCTCTTCGTTTTGGAGAAATCTTCTTGGGAGATCTTGAAGGAGTGTTTTTGCATCAAGTCCGTTGATGAACCTGTATTCATCAGGTTCACAACCGAAACTAAGCACAAGCAAAACAAAGGATTCTCCTGGTGAATCTGCTCTACAGAAGTGCAACAGACGTCCCTCGTCAGTGAAAGTCATGTCGGATGATATGTTTGGATGGAATGCGTCATCCTCAGGATTTTTTTTAGTAACAAAAGAACGATCACTGACAATACTACAGTGAGTTATTGGATGGCTTTACACAAAATTGAATGGAGACATGCCAATGGCAAAAAGAAGGTACTGTTTCATACCACTATACACCAGCACATTCATACCGGAGTTGTCGCCACCATCGTCATGAATTGCGTTGATTTGCTGGCTGCAACCCCCATATTCACCTGATTTCTATTCCCGCTACTTTTACCTTGTTCCCTACACATGAATAAATGGCCTCGCGGGAAGAAATAATTAGCTTAAACGACGGAATTCATCGCCGAGACCAGACGTGCTTTTTTGGAGAGTTTTTTGGAGAATTTAGAGGAGTTACTAAAATATGCGAAACTTGGGAGAATGACATCTTTCCTAAAAGACTATATTTGAAAAATTAGTAAAAGCAAAAACATTAAAATATGTGACTCTCATTCTAACATCTAACGGGTATTTTTGAACCACTCTCCGTAGACTCAGTATCATCAAAAACATGAATGACGTAGGGGAAATTTAATGGGAGAAGGCTCTTTTTATTTATTTAATATTTACTTGCTCAATACAACCTACACTGATTTATTGTATCACTCTGCAGAGTCCACCTGTTACTAAAGAAATATCTCGATATTGTAGAAATGCCTGAATTCGTTTTTCTATTTTTTTTTATGTTTCCTTGTTCATCGCATATATTAGAAACCCATGACTGGACCATTTTATTACTCACCACTAAAAGAATTGTCATAACATTTACCTAATGCACCGCTAGGATAATGAAGAGGTCGCATAGGCTGAAGCCATATATCATAATGATGTGTTGGCTGCTTATGCTGCAAACACCTTCTGCTGACAACTTGGCAAAACGGGGTAATAACCATTTAACCCTGCCTGAGTGTCCGCCATCTTGATGTTCTTGTTGCTCCTTGACAAAGTCGCCAATGATCCAATCCCATGGCGCCTGGACTCTGTGAGAGTCTCCAGACCTTAATTCTCCTGATCCATGCACATTTTCCACATACTGCAATAATGTAGTAATTAAATTATAGTGTAGGAAGAATCAGACTAAGAAGAGTAAAGGTAGTAAAAGGAGTAAAAAATTATTGGTGGTCCAGATAGGGCAAATGAAAAAAACCATAAGATAACCACCGGGGGTCATAAAACTATTTTCCAAGAAATTTCATAATCCATCTTTTCTACCATTTAATCGCATTTGAATGTTTTTCTGGTTCTCAGTAACTGGATATGGAATATGTAATGCTGTCACTAGGAAGTACAATTTCTTAGCCAAAACAGCCCTCAAAGCTTTTAAAAGGTAAAATACAAAGCCACGAAAACAAAAAAAACCCTGCCCTAACAGGGTTAACTTTAATTATGTAAATTGTTTTGCATCAATGCCTCAGAGATCTATACATTTAAATAGGACGTAATGGCTTGTTTTTCTTAGTGGGTGAGTTCTATTTTTCAATATTATGTTCATTTACAATATATATTTCAATAACTTTTGGACTTTCTAATCGATTGAAAATTCTGGTCTTTTTAAAGCTAAATGTTCTGTTTCCCCCTGTAACTTAAGGTTAATCATCTCGCACGGTGTATTTTACATATAAAATATCGGGATATCCTTAGATAAAAAAAAAAAAAAATTTTATTTTTCTCTTTTACAGATAGTAAAGCATGCATAAATTCCAGAAGAATTCGTGGCCCAATGAGAACAGAACATCCTTGCGTATTAAACGACTTAGAAATATTTATCTTATGCTGAGGATATCTTTCCACATCAGCTCTTTTTGTTCATCATCTTCTTTTCCATGTATTGATAACTGTTTTGTACTTCCGAATTTTTGTTTTAAAATCATATACCACCCCATAGTAGAGCCAATACAAAAACCTGAGCTTTGTTCTCCCTGGTCGCCATCATGCTGGAGCTTCCTCTGTGTCTTCTATGTTCCTCCTCCGGTCGTTCTGTGGGATATAACCTGCTGTACGTCGATCTCTACTGAATATTTCCTCTCAGTGTCCACTCCTCGCATTTTTGGCAAAGACCATCACGGTTTACCAATACAAGCCTTCAAGCCACCAGGCCCTGGATGTGGTGAGAACATGGACGGAGTGAGACTCCCCTAATTGTGGTGGTGCCTCCTATCTGCTCCTCGTCCAGGTTGTCCTCTTATTGATTGGGTTGGACCCTCTCTCCTCCCTTCCAGGACTGGACCACACTGCTTATAAGAGAAGGTCGTATGTTAGTCAATGAAGGGTCAGATCTTTGGTTCTACTGTATGTCGTGGGTTATATGGGGGTTCTGGCTGCGGTTAGCTTTTATTACGCTTTCGTTAGCCAGAGCTTAACCGCATTTTAATGATGCCCAGTACATCACCTTCAGCATGCTGGGGTTCTGTCAGTGTCCTGGATCGCCATGATCCCGGTCTTAATCTCATCAGCACCAGAGGGAAATACATGGTGGCCGTGAGAATATTTGCCATCCTGACCTCTAACGCCAGCTGGGCTGCTGGGATGTATATCCTTCCAAAATGTTATATAATTCTGTTCAAAGCCTATCTAAATACAAGAAAATATATAATAGAACATAACAAGCTAGTTCATTAGTAATCCGGGGATGAGAGTAAATTAGGGTTTCTCACTTCTCGGGTTCTTCTCCTCGTTTACTATACACTTATTAGTTTTTCATACGGCTGAACCGTACTTATCGCTCTTCAACCTCAACTTAGCTCTATTTTGCTAATCCTGCGTCTTTTCTTCAGATATCTACCCATCTTCCCATATTGCCAAGAATCCCTCCCTCTCCCTCCGCAGATATTAAGTGTTTTTTTAACCGGTAAATTTCCATCACTTATTCTTCCATAACTCTCTTGTTCCAGTGTGTGGATCGTACTTCTAGCTGCCATCAAAAGTAGTTTCGAAGGCATTGTCTCTTTGGCTGGATAGTCATCGGGCCCGAGTGGGATGAGACCGGTGGTTCCCCTAGAATACATATGCCACAGATGATCCTCTATTTCCTGTATTTTCTTTTATCAGAAGAGCTTTAATTATGAATGGGCACTCCCACGCACATGTTGTAAATAAGTGCCTCCTTCCTCCGCATCTCCAACAAGAGTCGGTGAAATCTCAGGATTGACCGTACAAGAAAATTTGGTGTCTTTGTACCATTAATAATTGGAGACAATTCTCCTCAATACTATACACCTATAGAACCCTTTAAAGTGCCTAGTAATCCCGTCCTCCTTTCTGCTCAGCATTAATGTGCGGTAAATCAGGTACACTCTCCCGTTTATTGGCAGGCTCCTGATATGTAACCTCCATTTGTGTTTATTTGCTGATAAGGTTGGTAGATGTCACAAAAAGCTGTATTATCCTCATTACTAAGTTGTTTCTTCTGAGAAATCCGAAATTTTGCATTCCTTTCTTATGTGTGCACGCTTACTTCACTATGTGGACCGCTCTACTCTACAATGTCTCTCAAGGACAAGCCATGCAGCTGCCCTCAGAGGAGGCTACAGATTTCATCTACTGTCCCTGTTAGAAGGATGAGACTGGCTGGGGTGAGGGATGAGGGGGCTACTAAGGTCAGGGCCTTGTATTCATAGTGTTTTCTTTGCCTTACTTAACGGGCATTGTACTAATATACTGTTTTTGTCGTCTCTAGCTTTTAGTTATCAATGCCCCATATTAGCTGGTTGTTAACCATGAGTGCAACTTACTATTTCAATATAGATTCTTGCACTTACGGGAAACAATTCGCGCATCTATTAATATGATGGCCCTATAAATCTGGAGCAACTTTGGCATGTTTGCCTCCCTGCGGTTTTCAATCTGTGAAAAAATTTGAGAATTTATATACAGGGCCTACCACTGGTCCCAAAGGACCGTAGTTGAAATGCCTTTGTGTTAGAGTAGAGAGTGTTTGTTGAGCTTGATCGGGGCAACCTTTAAGAGGTAGGTAATTATTGGCATATGATATACGAGTGTTGGCGGGGTTTTCCTTCCAAACCCTACAGGCAGGTGATTTGCCTAGCCTCATGGAGGCCACACAGAAGTTGAATATAGTTTGGAATAGCAGTTGGGGTTCATATTCGGAAGCTTCAATTCCAAATATTTAATTGGAGTCTTTGGCCATTGTTGTGGAGCACTTATACTTAATGGTCTCTATATTTGGGAAGGGTATGGTTTATTAAGTATCTTCTGACTTTTCTAAGATTTAATCCTTGAAAACATGGGAGAGCCTCCAACACTCCCCTCAACACAATTTGTAAACACTGCAGGGAGATCTCTGGGTTTGTGGTCAGTAGACCATCCCCAAAGCGCTGTCTTGTGGTGTATCTACCCACTCCTTTATCTCCTGCTGAGTTGAATACTTATGGAGAAGTCCCCTTCTATTACAGTAGGAAACAAATAAGTGGACAGGAGCACCCTGACCGCACCCCATTGTGGATTCAAGAGGTCTCTGATAAGGTGCCCATTGAGTCTTGCGAGCAACTATAGGTAAGTAAATTGAGTACACTTCCTTGAATACATTTTGGTGGAAAGTGATATGCCTCAGTCTTTCTCATGAAACCCAATTCCGTCTATCAAATGTTTTTCTTCCCAGCGTCGTCCACATTATCACTAATTGGCATTTTATGCTGTTTTTGTGTATTCAATGGCTCGACAGGTCCTTTCCCTGTCCCTGCCATGCTATCTCAAATCCAGTTTGTTTCTGGTGACATGAGTTGGAATTACGACACTTAGTCCCTGGCTCCAAGCTTTAGCTCACCCTTTATCAATCCTTGTTGAAGCAGCTAGATAGCGCTTGTAACTGAGATGGGCGATTTGTTAATTCAATTCGTCCCGAGTTACTGAATTTTGAAAATATCAATTCGACCGAAATGAATCATGACAATCCGTTCAAACTGGTATTTACTGCTGCAGAGAGCTGTAGTGTGTTGTAGAAGGTTGTACCCATTCGTAATATGCAAGGGAGCGTAGTTGGGCTTCAACCAATGCTTGTTTAGTATGACACGCACATGATGCGCAACTCGCTCTAGATCGCTTCACATTTCACTTCCATGTGCACTTACAAGAGGCCCATTCCCCAAATAGCGAAGCGGGAACGCAGCCTGACCAGGGTAAAGTTCCTGTTCCACCTCGAAAGGACTGAGACGAGTGCCAAGATCCCACTGTACATCACAGAGTGCCTCTTTTTCATACCCTGACATCAGAGAATGATTCCATAGATTAGCAACAGAACCTTTCTGTAAAAAGCAAAACATGTAGAAACCCCAAACCCCCAAAATTGTGGCCAGGGTGTCGGCAATAATTCTGGCATTGAGTAACTCTACTCTGATCATTTTGATGGTGTTAAAACAGCATTATAGAAATCACAAGGTGTTCCATGGGAGACAGCGTCATTTGGAGCACCATAGTAGGCTGCAGGTGGCACAATGAAATTAGGTTAGGGTGTGCAGAACGGTAGGCATACCCATATGGGCACAATGACAGAGCAGTGGAGCGGCGGTTGCAAGCATCAGCAGTAGTGAGGTCCATTGGGCACAATGATAGATTGTGAGGTGGCGAAGCAAATAGCATCCAGCAGGAGCACCCAAGGTGGCAGCACACAGGTGCAGCCATCATGGAAAGCCACAGGATGGCACAATATAGGTTGATGTGGCGGCAGCAAGATGCCCACAGTGCGCGCACACGTGTGGAGCAACAGGGTAGGTGATGGCAGCAGAAGCAGCAGCAGAAGGAGCCGACAGCCCACACAAGAGGCCAATGGTGGTCCAATGACGAGTTTGAATTTCAAGATTAAGACGCCACATGCATCTTGCATTATACAGTTTTCCAAAAAGTAATCGGGTCTTGCCCAAAAGAATAATGCAAAGGTAGTCACCAGTCAGCAGTCAGGAGGAGCAGGAGTTCAGAGGTGGAGTGAAGGCACATGTAGTGCCAGATTGGCACAAATGAAATAGTGTGTCGAGGTGGTGGCAGCAGAAGCAGTCAGTGGGCAGGATTCCCTCAATCGCCACAGCAGAGAGGCCACATTGTGGTCCAATGACAAGTTTGGTTATGAATCAAAGTTGAACATGTTCCATTTTAATTTGGAAGTTCGAGAGACGCCGCCACAATGCATATGTGTCTGTGGCGTCAGTATGCACAGCAGGATCAGAGCCACAGAGTGGCACAATGACATAGTGTGGAGTTGGCGTCGGTAGCAGAAGCAGCAGAGCCCCACGAGTGGCACAATGATATAGTTTGGAGTGTGCGTCAGTTGCAGCAGGAGCCCACATAGGTGTACAATTAAGAGATATGTGTGGTGAGGTGCGTCAGTAGCACGCACGGAGAATGAGCCCAACACAGAGTCACAATATATGTGTGTGAGTGGCGTATAGCAGCAGCAGGAGCCCACAAATGCACATATATAGTGTGGAGGTGGTGTCAGTACCAGCATCGCCCCACAGATGGCACAATTGATATGTGTGGATGTGGTGTCAGTTACCACAGCAGAGCCCACAGAGTGGCACAATGATATATTGTGGAGTTGTCGGACAATCCAGTCCCTGTAAGATGTAGGAGGCAGATTGAGCAACTGGAACAGATGTGTGGCACAGGCCGTGTGGCAATCAGATGGTGGCTGAGGCAGGTTATTTATAACTCCATATTCTCATTCTCAACGTTTGGGGGGAGTTATGGCGATTTGCATTATAAAACAACCCTAACGGACATCTCACGACCTGCAGATGGCAGGATGTAACAGACTTTCCTTCCTATTTCGATTTGTCACTAAATAGAACTGCTAATTTGGGTATACAACAGGATCCCCCATAAAGAACATCCCAGGAATTGCAGCAGGAATCACTACTGGCACATTACAATGTAGCGCACAGGTAAGCACATGAATGTGAGTGCCGAATTGACATTGCTGATGTTTAGAAGGCTGTGTGACATCACATAAACCTTCTAGTCGCTGATTGGCTTACAGGTCTGCAGATGTCATCGGGGTGTTCCTAGAGTTTTCTGCCCATGTAACCGTTGTGCTCGCGCCCCATTTGCTGAAAAAGGGGGGAAAATGTTGTTCCACGTAATCCAGCAGAAAACGTTCGGCTTTGGGTGCAAAAATCACATTTTTAGTCAATTCGTATTGAATTTCCCTTGTTAGAATTATTCGCTCATCTCTACTTCTTTAACTACTATTGCCACTTGCGGGTCCTATTCCTCGTGAGTTTTACCGAGATGTGCTCTTCTAATGTCTGCTGCGGCAATTCTCCCCTTCATCAACTTATTGTGCAAATGACGCAAGTGGGGGGAGCTGGGTCCTGCAATTTTTTTATAGTTGATTTTTGGGAACCCCGTCAGACCTGTGCTTGCCAATGGAATAGATCTTAGCACCTTCTTAGTTCCTGTGTGGTAATAGGCCTTGCAGGCGTTTTGGTCCGTCATTGATAGGTTCGGAATATTTGCTGCCTCTGAAATTTTCATGTCCTTATGAATCTGGTTTGTCTAGGGATGAGGAACGGTGATAGACCCTCACTACAAGAGGGGCGGGAGAGACGTAAAGCGTGGATGATCTAGCCTTCCTTTGTCTGGTTCCTTGGCCTTAGCGCCAAAGAGGCCCTTAATCTCTGATCAACATATGCCTCATCCTTCTGGCTTTGTAATCCAGTATACTTCGATACTTGAACCTGCCCCCTCTGTCTCCGTGACATATAATCCGCTTTTAGCGTGCTAACATAAGTTAGCCTTTAAATCGTTAGTAACGTTTTTAAACTTTTGTCTGCAATTCCTGACGTAGTTCTGATAAGACCTACCTTGTTGCTTGGTCTTTTTATGTAGCCCTTTATCCGAGTCGAGCTTTTAGTCAGCATTTCATTTTATAATCTGATTCCCCTTTTTTCTTTTTAAACACAGATCCTATTGAGATGATGACCTCCCCCCCCCTCAGTGCAGTTTTTATGATAGCCTCCCAAAGTAGGGCTGAGGCCATGTTTCTCTGTCCTTAATGCCTTTTAATACTAAGTCTCTAACATTGTTTTGATTTGTTCAAAATGCTGTGGTCCTCCAATATGTGTATTAAAAGGACGCAACCTCAAGTCTCCTCCCTAGTGATCCCTGGTTATTCTATATGTTACAGCAAAGGGTGCGTGATCAGACAGTAGGATATCCCACCAGCGATATTGATGTTGTGTATGAATGTATAGTCCAGTCGCTGTCCGTTTGGGTGCGTGTTGTGGAGACATTGGGGGGTTCATTTACTTAGGGCCCAATTGGTTTTTTCGCGCTCTCTCTTTCCGACGTTTCCGCTCCGCCCACATCAATTTTCTGATCTTGCCGCCGATTGTACCTGAATTGCCCGGTATTTTGGCGCCCGCTCTCGTATTGTGGCGCACGGCGCTGGCTTTCAACGTGACTGAATCAAGGGGCGTGGCCGAAACGAAAACCCGACGTAGTCGGAAAAACGCCTGCATTTAATGACCCAAAAAGTGTCGCTTCGGAATACGCCTTACCTTCACCTGTCTCGCTGTGGTGCTTCACCGCCGTTGAGATGATGTTCCGCGCAGCAGCGCCCCCTGGTGACGGCGAAGGAACTATCCTTAGTTGAATCTCCAGGCCGGACCCGAATCCTGTTCATAGAACGCTACCGACGTAGGATCGCGAATTGGCTCGTGTATTAGTGGTATGCTGCGGTCCGGTTAGGTCGGGTACTACGTCGTCGTCGTCAGGGAGGAGTAGTCCTCTAGTAGCTAGTCAGTTGTAATCTCCTAATGCATCCAGTGCAATACATTATATTTTCGATAGTGTACTTTCTTTTTAATTGTTTGTTTCTAATTAGCATGTAACACTCTACACAATACATGTATTACATAGATCAAATGACGGCTTCATTTATAAAGTTTCCAAAGTGTAATTGTTTCAGCATAGATGTAAAAAAAATTAGAATAACGCTATATCATAACAAGAGACATAGAACCATGCCCATATAAGTTCCTCCGATTGTTTAATGATTTTATATGCTACTATTAGATTATATCATAATGGGTGGAGTTCAGAGTCGCCTGCTTGTGATTGGCTCTGTTTCTGGCCGCCAAAAAGCAAAACGCGGGATATTGCATTTCTCGTGGCGAAGTATTCGTCCGACACGAGCATTTCGAGTATGCTAATGCTCAACGACTCACTCGGACTTATGTTCGTCTCATCTCTAATTTAGAATCCATTACTTTATATACTAACTGAACCCAAACTTAAAAATTTTTAGAACCTGAGGTAAAGATTTCGGGGAGTCAGACAAATTATTACATCGTCGGCCGAAAAGACTCAATTTTGTGTTTTAGACCCTATTTGAATAAACTGTAATTGTGGAGAATTCATATTTGTTGTCAAAAGGCTCCATCAAAGACAAAAATAGCGTATAGGGCGCTCGCTGACGTGTTCCGTTTTTTTATTTTGCAGTACTTAATACATAGCTACTTGTCCAGTTCTTGCCGTTGGATTTTTGGTAAGCTGCTGTTAGTATATGAATTGCTGAGGTAGTCCGATCTTCCGATTTTCCCTCTATATGACCAAACCTTCGTCGCAGCCAAGGGATAGAAGCAGAGAAGTCTTCGAGTTGCCTCTGCTTCGATTATACTATAAGACTAGATGGGTCTACTGTTTGACGTCCTTGATCATAATGATCTAAATATTATGTCGGACTTCTACTAGCCGGTTCGCCAGGATTTTGCATAACTTTTAAATCGAGTTACAGAGATCGTCAAAATTGGCGATTTTGTAGGTGGCTTCCTGGTTTTGTCTTCTACATTTCACTTGAAAATGTTTGCAATGAAATAAACGGTCGAACTTTTTTTTTTTTTTTTTTTTTTTTTTTTTGTTTTTTTTTTTTTTTTTGGGGGGTTTTTGTTATTTTTTTTTTTTTTTTTTTTTTTGGTGTGTTTTTTTTTTCCATCAAATATATTGGGACGAGAAGATTTGATATTTCTTATAAAAGTATTGTACGTCCATCTGGACCGGTGCTTTGTTAATTTTATGTGGTCTTGTATCCTGATTTCTTCAGGGTCTTTGTGTAAGTTATAAAGATGAGTAAATAATTGGCAATTCGTTAGCTATCCCCTGCGGGTCATTATTTTATTATTGGTTCACTGATATATATTGGATTAGTTTTTAGTTGATTTTTGCCACAATATCGTTTTTACTCTTTGATTCTAATTCGTGGCTGAATGTTAATAGTATGGCATCATTTGAGTTTTGATATATTTTTACCTTTCTTGGGACGTTTTTTTTATCCACGCAGTCCGCAATTCTTTATTATTAATTTTTGCTATTCCTATTTTTCTTTTCGTGTGCGCTATGCTCATATAATGACCTCTTACTGAATATTTGAAGCGCACCACAGCGCGCTCTGTAAATACTTGGTGTTGTTCTGAGCAAAAATTGCTTAATGTACGTAATTGGTTAATGTACGATTTGTTTGCTCTTTCTTTTTTAATTGGAAAATAGTTTTTTAGTCTCCTAGAGCGTTGGGTGAGGGCTGTATTTCTCGTTAATTTTTATGAGATCGGGTGGTGATCTGTAGCAGTTATTGTATATAATGTTAGAGTTTGAGAAACTCTATGTAAGGATTTTATCTGTAGAAAAAAATCTCTCGGTATATTTTATGTAGATGACAATAAACGGCGACAAACCTTATCTCGAGGATTTGAGCTCTCCAAATACGTATAGTTCATATTTATGTAATATCTGGAAGAGTTAGTTGAATGTATTGAGGTTGAATCTGCTATGGCTTAAATGTAGAATTAATCCCGACTATTATAAGTTCTGATTGGTGATTTTGTATTTTGCTAAATTTTTTCAAAATAATAATTTCTTTATTTTTGTTGGGACATAGATTGTGTAAATATGCTATTTTTTTATTGTGCAATCTCATAACTATGTCTCCATTGCTATCAATGGTGGAACTATTTAATGTGAATGAAGAGAGTTCTGAATGGCAATGGCCCCGCCCCCATTTGTGTTGGTGCTGGAGCTACAAATGTGTGGGAAGTTTTTTTGTTTTTAATCTGTCCAAGGTCATTTTCCTTATAATTGATTGTTCTTGAGACAGAGAATGTCGCTTTATGGATTTTTTGCTTCTTTCCAAATGACAGATTTTTAAAGGTGAATTGAGACTTTAGTGATAATATATTAAATATCAGTTAGTTGTAATGATTCAGCGATTTATCACATATAGATACGAATATCACTATATATGTTTTGTGGAGTATTAGTGTCTAAGCCTGAATACTGAGGAGGAGGATGGCAACTTTACAATGACCAAAATAGTACTCTTAGTGTGTCCATCGGGGTCACTTACAGAGGGGCCTGGAAGGTTCAATTTATCAGAGCGTTTGTGTTTCTTGGCAATGCTTAGGCTATGTAAGAAGAAATTAAGATACCTCCTGCCGGCGAAACAGATCCAGAAGAGAAACATAGAAACATAAGCGGTTAATTCTGTTAACACATGAACACAATATAAAGGTATGTCGGGTCCTTACATGGATAGAGATACATTTTGGACAAGACTAGAAAATGTCCATAGATCCTATAAGGAATGAATGTTTGGCTGTGTAACCATGTATAAGGGGTGTACCCCTAGTTGGAGAAAGGGAGGAAAACATTTTCATACATCTCACCCCAGTCACATAAGGGCAGATTTACTTACACCGTTCCCTGTCCCATCCAGCGGCGTGATTTCTCCCGAGATTCCGGATCTTTCCTGATTCACTAAGAGTCTAGGCCGATATCCCTAGGTGTCCGCGCTGACGCGAGGTCCGCTGAGTTTCACCATCCGCTCCTTGTGCATGGAAGTGCATTCAAGCGCCCTTTTTTTAAATTTTTTTTTCCGACGCTGTTTGGTTTTTCCACGGCCTGCCCCCTTTTTCGTTGCCTGCAAGCTGGCGCCAATGTGACGCAATCCCTCACGTGCCCAAAAACCCGTGGCATTGGCCGCAAACAGTAGCATTCGGAAACCCGGCAGAAAAACGTGTATCGACCCTTAGTAATAAATGCCCCTATCTTCCTGTGCGGCTTCCTTTACGTAATCCACGCTTACTGCGAGCGTTGAGGAGAGAGTTTGCATTACCAGCGTTGGGGTATCTTCGCTGTGGTGAGATCCCAGTACTTTCACTTTTTAATAGCTTTCTTCTGGTGTATTGCTATATGTTTTGTACCCTTTTTCTTGATTATCATTTAACGGGAATCCCCAATATTATACGGGACTTTGTTGAAGCCCAGGATTTTGTATTTGGGTAACTCCCTTCTTCTTGGAGAGTTGGGTAACTCCTTCTTCTGTGAAAAAAACAACATTCTGAAATCTTTCGGGCGTTAATGCTTATTACGCAAAATCTCCATAAATTTTCTTTTATGTTGAAAAGTGAATTCTTTCTAATCAACATCCCCTTTGGAACAAATTGGGGGAGTGATTGGTTTGGTAAGCTATGCTTCGGCAATTCACATTCTGACGCTTGGGCAGCATTCATGAACATTCGGTTCGAAACCCGCAGTTTCGTCATTTTAACATTTCTGGAATTCCTCTAATCTAATATTTTCCTTCGGGAACGGTCTTCCATATCATCAGTTTTAATTTTTGAGGGTTTTATCTCCTCTTCTACACGTTGGCGAATCCACGATTTTCGTTATGCCGCGGACGTTATCTCCGCCATTTTTTGTCTATTGAGTGATATCCTTTACCCAGGCCTAAAATTTCCTGATTCACTAGAGAGAACTGATTGAGATCTGCATTATAGATCCTTTAAGGGTCACAATGCGAGCTCTCATTAGGGTTCTGAACAGATATTCGTGAGGTTTGGGAGTTTCTTTGCTATAAATATAATGCCACTCTTGATCCTGTTTCCCACCTTATTTTTCCCCTTTTTCGTTAGAGCTTGGCATATGCTGCTTGAAGGGGAAGGGAAGGTGCTTGTGCGCGGGCTAATGATTGGCTGACATTATACTTGCCAGGATGACTCTGGTAGGGATCAGCGCATTGTCTGGCTCATTGGATCCTCCGCTTTTTAGCAGGATCTCTTCCTGTGTTCCCCCTGGTGTTGGCAACATTTGAGGAGACCAGGAGTGTGGGCTCGAAGTAGGAGATCTTCATTGGGCTCGTTTTAGGACCGTTTTTGTGTCCCGTGAATGCTGGGGACATTTTCTTCTCCTAATGTGCACAGTAAGAACGGTCCGATGGGGGAAATCGCTTTGTGCCAAGGTAGTGCCTCGCCCTCGAGCGACTTCCTCATGCGCTCTAGCTCCATGTGGCTCTCTAGGCCCCCTCCTTCAAAGTTTTTAGCCCTCTTGTACTATGAGTGTGTCCCCGTTGTGACTGAAGATTTGGCTTCCTTCAGATCTCCAACAACCACACAGATCCTTCCTTGAAAAGAATCAAATCTGCCTCCAGCCTCACAAGGCACATTGGCTGGAGACCACTTTCTGCTTAAGGTACCCCTACACAATACACTATGACACAAGACGAACTATGAAAGCGCTGACGTCCACGTCTCCCTTTGAAAGGGAATGTCCAGGGGGTGTGCACCTCCACCATCAATTAAAATGTTTCTTTATACAGCTACCCGTTCCTGCGGTCCTGTTTGGTTTTTAGTTCCCTCCTGGACAGTGACTGTTGTGACGGGTCCATACCCCCGTATTCACCATGATCCGGTCCTCTCTTCGGCGCAGCAGCCATTAAGTCATTTGTTTGAGGAGCCAAGTGCTCAATCGTCCATCACGGTTTCGCGGTCTGACTCCGTTTATCCATACTGTGGAACAAAGCGCATGGAGCCAGAACCGCAGCCGTGGTGTCCTAAAGGCCATTGAAACCAGTATCATGAAAAGTAACTATTTGATCCGCGTCTAAAGGGATACCTTCCTCAATATGGGAAATAACCAAATTTCAGCCCCCCCAAAGCAACTACGGTATTTTATGGTTAATACTTTGGAACTTAGAAACCTTTTATAAATTAGCAATAGTCATATATTTAAATAAAAATATAAATGTGCATACCGCATACGTTTTTATGATAATTAATCTACTCTCTACTATCTTTCTGTCTTCTTTACCCTCTCATCTATCCTACTATTTATCTAGTCTCGCTTTTGCAATCTGTTTCTAGTTATAAATAATTTAAAATTATATCATTATATTGAATAATATATAAAATATTTTCAATAGCAATGTGTAGTATTTGAATTCTAGATTCCTCATCTTCATGTGTTATTAATAATCATATTATCAATAGTTATTTTAACCCTTACATGTCGGTTCTGCTGTGCATCATATCATTAGTTTTAAACGGTAATAATTCTGATTATTATTGGGGATGTTATGCTGCTATAAGGGAAAGACTACAAGGACGAAGGACAGACCGGGCAGAGATCCCTAGACTCGCCCCTTCCCCGCTGGCCACCTAATTGCCCTCACTTTCCCTAAAGCAGAATTTTCTAAACAGTGGACAAGAGGAATTCTGTTCCAATCCTCTTTTAGGATCGTTTTGTTTATTTCGTATATCTTCCAACATAGGCTTAAAACATTAGCAAATTGAGCTCGATTCTATGGATGTTATTCGCGGATGGGGGCCCCCCCCCCCTCCATGTATTGGTGCCTGGTTTATAATCCTTGATCCTGGTGGTATATCTTCTTAAACTGATTTACAAAGATAAATGCAGCATCAATTATCATTACGCATCCTGATGCTTATGAGTTTTTCTAATGATTGTTTAGAGAACTGAACCAGTCATAGGACCCGCAGGGTTCGAATATTCGTGATCTTGAATGGCGCATCAAACTCAAAATCAGTTGGGATTTACAATGCTTCATCCAGGTCACATTTCCAAGATGTAACAGGGGTGGGCCCATGGGTATAAGACCATGTATCCGAGATCAATGCCCAGGTCCCAGGCTCAGTTTTTTGTACTTACAAAATAGGTGTGAGAAAACCAGTTAGGAAGTGCAGAATTGGGACTCATGCACATGAGCGTATACTCCACCCCTTTCTTAAATAAAACAAGTGGCCGTGCCACAATTTGGCAAAGTAATAGGACGTGGTTGTGACTGTGTGTCATAGTCCTCTATGGAGTCATCATTTGCCCATACTTGGTGGTCAAATCATGCCCACCATGCAGCCATGTGAACAGGGCTTAGGCAGCAACATTACACGGCGTTTTTCTTTTTTCTATAGGCTAACCAGTTAAGACTTTATTGACTATTTTTTGTTTGCTAGCAAAATCCGCACCATTATACATACAAGTGACGGATTGAAGGTGGTGGGGGCCCCTGATTCAAATTATGGTGGAGGCCCCCACTCTAATGTACATACCACATCGTCCTGCTCGACTCGACTATCCCCAGTACCACTCCTCATACAATTCAGTTCGCCGCCAAACACGCATCCCCATGCAACATCACCTCACTCTCCCCCAGACCGCAGCCCCATGCAACATACACCGATAAAACCACCTCTCCTTTAGGTGTAGAGGAAACTCCTTGTCTTTGTTGATGGTAGAACCACCTCTCCTTTTGGTGTAGAGGATGCCACTGTCTATGGTGATGGCAGAGCCCTCTCTCTTCTAGGTGTAGAAGATGCCCCCTGTGTATGGTGATGTTAGAACCACCTCTCCTCTAGGTGTAGAGGATGCCTCCTGTCTATGGTGATTGTAGAACCACCTCTCCTCCAGGTGTAGAGGATGCCCCCTGTCTAAGGTGATGGTAGAACCACTTCTCCTCTACGTGTAGAAGATGCCTCCTGTCTATGTTAGTGGTAGAACCTCCTCTCCTTTGGGTGTAGAGGACAACCCTTGTCTTTGGTGATGGTAGAACCACCTCTCCTCTAGGTGTAGATGATTCCCCCCGTCTATGGTGATGGCAGAACCATCTCTCTTTTAGGTGTAGAAGATGCCCCCTGTGTATGGTGATGGTAGAACCACCTCTCCTCTAGGTTTAGAGGATGCCTCCTGTCTATGGTGATGGTAGAATCATCTCTCCTCTAGGTGTAGAGGTTGCTCCCTGTCTATGGTGATGGTAGTACCACCTCTCCTCCAGGTGTAGAGGATGCCACCTGTCTAAGGTGATGGGAGAACCATCTCTCCTCTAGGGTGTAGAGCATGTCCCCTATCTAGAGGTATGTTAGAACCTTGTCTCCTCAATGTGTAGAGGATTCATTTCCTTCCTTTTCCTTATATAATGCATAAAGATTACGCAGCGCTGCAAAGAGCTTGCCAAATTAGTCCATGTCCCCATGGGGCTCACAATCTGAGAAACCTACCGCTATGTTTTTAGAGTGTGGTAGGAAACCAGAGGACCTGAAGGAAACCCCCACAAACACAGAGATAACATGCAAACTCTTTCCAGATGTTTACCAGGATGGGACCTAAACCAGTACTGCAAGGATCTAGTGCTAATCACTGAGCCATTGTGGTGCCCTAGGATGCCCCCGTCTATGATGATGGTAAAACCACCTCTCCTCTAGGTGTAGAGGATGCCCCCTGTCTATGGTGATGGTAGAACCACCTCTCCTCTAGGTGTAGAGGATGCCCCCTGTGAATGGTGATGGTAGAACCTCCTCTCCTCTAGGTGTAGAGGATGCCCTTCGTCTATGGTGATGGTAGAACCATCTCTCTTCTAGGTATAGAGGATGTTCTTTGTCTATAGTGATGGTAGAAACCACTCTCTTCTAGGTATAGAGGATGTTCTTTGTCTATAGTGATGGTAGAACCTCCTCTCGTCTAGGTGTAGAGGATTTTCCCTGTCTATGGTGATGGTAGAACCTCCTCTCCTCTAGGTGTAGAGGATTCTGCTTGTCTATGGTGATGCTAGAATCCTCTCTCTTCTAGGTGTAGATGATTCTTCCTTCTATGGTGATGGCAGAACCCTCTCCCATTTAGGTGTAGAAGATGCCCCCTATGTACGTTGATGGTAGAACCACCTCTCCTCTAGGTGTAAAGGATGCCCCCTGTCTATGGTGATGGTAGAACCATGTCTTCTCTAGGTTTAGAAGATGCCCCCTGTCTATGGTGATGGTAGAACCACCTCTCTTCTAGGTGTAGAGGATTCCTCCTGTCTATGTTGATGGTAGAACCTCCTCTCCTTTGGGTGTAGAGGACACCCCTTGTCTTTGGTGATGGTAGATCCACCTCTCCTCTAGGTGTAGATGATTCCCCCGTCTATGTTGATTGCAGAACCCTTTCTCTTTTAGGTGTAGAAGATGCCCCCTGTGTATGGTGATGGTAGAGCCACCTCTCCTCTAGGTGTAAAGGATGCCTCCTATCTATGGTGATGGTAGAACTATCTCTCCTCTAGGTTTAGAAGATGCCCCCTGTCTATGGTGATGGTAGAACCTCCTCTCTCTAGGTGTAGAGAATGCCCCCTGTCTATGGTGATGGTAGAACCTCCTCTACTCTAGGTGTAGAGGTTAGAGATGAGCGAGCACTAAAATGCTCGAGTGCTCGTTATTCGAGACAAACTTTTCCCGATGCTCGAGTGCTCGTCTCGAATAACGAGCCCCATTGAAGTCAATGGGAGAGCATTTTTTACTAAAAGAACAGATTGAAAGAACACTAAAGAAGAACACATTGCAGATGTTTGCAGATGTTTTCACTATAAGAACACATTGTGAAGAACACCCTTGGCATGCGTGTCTTCCGATAAGTTAGCAGATGTTCGGAACATCTGCAATCTGTTCTTCACTGTATTCTTTCTGTGCTGTTGGTCCTGCTCCAGCCCCACCTCCTCTCCAGCTTCCGCTTCAGCCCCCGCTCCGATCCTCCATGCCCGCTCCAGCCTCGCTCAGTGATGCCCGCTCCTCCTTGCCCTCTCCGATCCTCCATGCCCACTCCAGCCCCGCTCTGCTCCTCCATGCCCGCTCCAGCCCCGCTCCGATCCTTCATGCCTGCTCCAGCCCCGCTCCGATCCTCCATGCCCGCTCCGCTCATTGATGCCCGTTCCTCCATGCCCGCTCCAGCCCCGCTCTGATTCTCCATGCCTGCTCCAGCCCCGCTCCGTGATGCCCGCTCCTCCATGCCCGCTCCGATCCTCCCTGCCCGCTACGATCCTTCATGCCCGCTCCAGCCCCTGCTCCGCTCCTCCATACCCGTTCAGGTGATGCCCGCTCCACTGCTCCATGCCCGCTCCAGCCCCGCTCCGTGATGCCCCCTCCTCCATGCCCACTCCGATCCTACATGCCTGCTCCAGCCCCGCTCC
>WNYA01000911.1:79709-103886 GCA_019512145.1 Engystomops pustulosus | reverse complement strand
GCAGAATTAACGATGAGACCCTCATGGATGGAGGCATCAGGTGATTTCCTAGACAATTTCTGTAAACATCCACGAGGATTGGAGCCAAGAGGTCTCTGAACTTCTTATAAAATTCTGCGTTAATACCATCTGGACCTGGTGCCTTCTTCAGATGTAACTTATCAATGGCCTCTTTTATCTCCTCCACCGTTATTTCTGCTGTTAAAGGAGTAAAGTCCAAATCTTTAGTGTCAGGGCCTGGAGTTGCCTCCAAGAATTGGGCCACTTTTTCCTTATCCAAAGCCTTCTTCTGAAACAAGTCAGCATAGTAGGATCTCACCACCCCCAGGATACCCTCCCGAGATTCCTGCAAAACTCCCTGGGAGTCAGTGAGACCTGTGATCAGTTTTTTCTCCACACGCTCCCGGCAATTCTCAAATGGGTCAGGTGCCCCTCGGGTCCCATAGTCCCTTTCCACTACCAGGGAGGTGTACCTACTGTACTGATACTGCCTTATCTCAGATTTCAGCCGGTCAATCCTTTGTTGGTCATCCCCACCCGCCGAATAGAGTGACTCCAATTCTTTACGCAGTCTCAGATACTGGCTGTACTTACTTCTCCCCTTCTTAATTGGCAGTCTCTGTAAGAGGGACCGGATCTCCTCCTTGACGTCCTCCCACCAGTCGGCCATGTTGTTATAAAAATCTACTCTGTCCAGTTGATGCAGCAAAAAAAATGAAATGTATTCCTGGACAGAAATATCATCTAACAGACTAGAATTTAGTCTCCATAGCCCTCTACCAACATCAGGATACTTAGAGGAACCCAAACAAAAATATAAGGCCAAATGATCAGAGTATGGGACATTTCTTTCCCTTCTTTCTCCAATGGTTTCCGTAGGACTCACCAGAGCAAGATCAATTCTGCTGCAGGGTCCTGCACAGGTATAAGTGAACTTGGGACTCCTACCACCCTGTACAAAAACATCGGACAGGCCAGCCTGCTGAATAATACTGTTTAGAATCTTACAGTCCCTGGTAAGGGGCCTACTGTTCCTGTCCCTGGTGGTAGTGGTGGCATTAAAGTCCCCGGCCATGATGACCGGAATAGACGTGAATAGATAAGGCTTCACATCATTAAAAAGCTGAGTCCTTTCGGTCACTGTCTGTGGGCCATAGATGTTAATGAGCCGGAGTCTTCTGCCTCTGATGGTGACCTCTAGCAGCAGGCACCGTCCCATCGATACCTCGGTGAGTCTGTGGACGGTGACATCATGGGTGTTAAACAGGATAGAGACTCCGGCATAAGGCTCCACAGCCAGCGACCAAAAGGAAGGACCAGACTGCCAATCTCTCCGCCTCTCGTATGAGACCCAAGGTGTTTAAACGGGTCTCCTGTAAGAAATAAACATCGACATTGAGATATTTCAGGTGGTCATATACAACATGTCTGGTCCTTCTAGCCCTAATACTATTCACATTGCTGGAGATCACAGAAAGATGGAAGTGTGCCATCAGGAGAAGAAATAGAAAGACCATCCCCATCATCATAGATCAGAGTCAGAGTTGTCTTCCTGACTACCGGTTTCCATATCCCAAACTGACTGTGACTCGGCATGAAGGGGTTTCCTTTTTGTGGGAGGATCCCCCCCTGGGTCGTCATCATACTCCTCCATCATGCGCTTCAGTTCTCTCTCAATCTCCTCCTCTCCATCTGACTCGGACAGTACATTGTATCTATTAGTGGTTACGGTAACATCAGCCTGACTCTGCATTTTCATTTTTGAGGGTTTTTGGACGGTAGTCCACGCACTCTCAGGTTTTCGGGTGCTCTTGTCCTTCTTCCTCTTTTTAACACTATGATTTCCCCCAGTGGTGGGTGTCAAGTCAGGGGAAGAGACGGGCGCAGGCTGCACTACTGGCTGCTCCACTACCTTCATGTGTCCCTCAGTGTTACCTGTCCCTGGATGGTCCGGGGCAGCACCACTAATATCTGGGGTCTCTGGCACAGTACACACTGACCCTGACAATATGGCTTCCTCCTCCTGCTCCTCATCTGGTACATCTGCCCCTTCCATCAGTTCTTCATCGGGGAGGTCCCTACAGATGTTGTGCCAGGCATCAGGGCAGTCCCTATGGGGGTGACCTATCTGACCACAAAGGTTGCATCTGATGGTCTGGCAGTTGGCGCTCACATGGCCGAGGTCCCCGCACAGGGTGCACTTCACTGCGGTGCAGTTACTCGCCACGTGACCTGATCTCCCACACTTAAAGCATAACCTGGGCTGACCGACATAGAAACACACACCCTTCTCTCTGCCGATAAAGAAGGAGTTGGGGAGGTGATGGGTGATGTTCTGGTTCTGATGTAATTTAACCAGGACCCTCCACCCCCCAGTCCAGATTCCATCCTCATCCCTGGTCTTAGTCATGTCTGACATGAGGGTGCAATGTCTCCTGAGCCAGATAACGATGTCCTGAGGGGGGACAGACTCATTCCAGAACATGATGGTGACAATGGCTGTATCTGGTTTGGAGATGGGAATAAAGCTGAATCTGTTCCACCCCTCAGTATCTCTGTAGCGGGGTTGTTGAGCCCAGAACCGGTCCAGATTAGACATCAGCTTGAAGCTAATGTCATAACCCTGTCTGTCAGGCAGATTTATTACGGCCAGGATGTCGGCTGGCTGGAAACCCATCTGGGTGCACAACATGTCCCTCACCACATGCCTCCTGTCAGGTAGATCCTCTTTAGCCCCTCTATGCCTAAACCTGACAACATTCCTCCTCTTGAAGGCCTGGCCGGTGTAATGGGTGCTGGAGGAGAAAAATGGGGAACCCCGACTCCACGCATTCCCAGATGACTGACCCCTGTCCTGCTGTGGGGGATGTGTGGGCTGTGGATCATCAGTACAAGGGGGCTGCTGACCACCCTGACCATGGGGCTCTGCTGCCTGTGGTGTGACTAGTGGGGGGAACTCCTCAGCTGTAGATTGTCCCTCATCCTCCACAACATCGTGTCACCAGCTGTCCTAGATTGTACCTGGGATGACTCCTCAGCTGGGACATTATTATGCACAGAAACATCAGACATATTAGAAACACCAACCACAATATTAGGCACATCAGCAGCATCATTAGCATCAGCATTAACCCCTTGCAGATCACAGTCCTGAATGTCCTCCCCAGAAACATCCTGCACAGTCCTGTGAAGAAACACCCTGAGGTGCTAAGGTGTTACCTTCAGGTGCGAGTCCTGAGTCCTCCTGCAGTTTGCTGCCTCCTGAGACTTGTGGTGTTTGCACAACTTCACTGCTGTCACCAGGTGGCACTGCTGCGCTGAAAAGCATCTTAACGCACTGGAGTTCACCGGGCCGGGCTGAGTGAAGGTAAGCGCAAGCTCCGCGACATATTTTTTTTTCAAATGCGGCGGGTTTTCATTCGGCCATGCCCCCCGATTTCCGTCGCGTGCATGCCGGCGCTGATGCGCCACAATCCGATCGCGTGCGCCAAAATCCCGGGGAAATTCAGGGGAAATGGCGCAAATCGGAAATATTCGGGTAACACGTCGGGAAAACGTGAATCGGGCCCTTAGTAAATGACCCCCAGTGTTGTACTGGGCAGTTGTAATGTATTATAGTAGTTATATTCTTGTACATAGGGGCATATTATAGTAGTTATTTCGTACATAGGGGGCAGTATTATAGTAGTTATTTCCTGTACATAGGGGGCAGTATTAAGTAGTTATATTCTTGCACATATCACATGTATCCTGCACCTCACAGTCCTGCTCACATGTATCCTGCACTTCACAGTCCTGCTCAGATGTATCCTGCACCTCACAGTCCTGCTCAGATACACCTTGGGGTACAGATACAGTGTTACCTGCATGTGAGAGTCCAGAGTCCTCCTGCAGTGCGCTGCCTCCTGGGACTTGTGGTGTCTCCTCCACTTCACTGCTGATATCAGGTATGACTGCTGGGATTTGTAGTACCACTTTAGGGACTGCTGGGACTTGTAGTACCTTCCTTGTAGCTGCTGCAGGACTTGGCTGTTGTTGCCTCTTTTTGTAAACTTCTCCCTCCTCAAAAGGCAGTGTAGCTGGCTGCAGAATGGGTCTCACATGGGGCTGTGGGGTCTCACACCTGGATGATGAGGCCTGGTCTCCCTCAAACCTCTGCTGGTTCCTGAAGGTTTCTCCAACTGGTCCCATCTGCTCAATAGTGGCCTCCATCTCCCGCACAACATCAGAAAGCTGTTTGGCCAGTGAGTCCAGCTTGTTGTTCAGCAGGGCCTGCTTCCCTGGATTCGCTGCCTTTAGCATATACGTGCAGTCTATCTGCTTTTGCAGGTACAGCTTTTGTTTTTTTAATTCCTCCATCTTCCTGACCAGTCCTGGGATCTGAGCGGCCAGCTGGAGCTCCGGTGATGGCTCTGGGGGCTGCAGTTTGCTGCTGGGGTGTTGTTCCGGCCTGCTTGCAGTACTGGATCCTTTTGATACGCCATGACTGCTTTTGCCTGGTACTGGACCTTGCGATTTCCGTACAAAGTCCTGTGATTTCTGGCATTTTGCAGTCACTGTCGCTGCTCGGGGGTCACAATCTCCTGAATGGAGTCCCGGATGTCTTGCAGAGACGGCACTGGTGGCATTTCTGGATCTGACTTCTTGGCTGCTTCTGGTCTCCTTCACAGCCTGCAGGCCCCCAGACCTGGTGCGCTCAGACTGTAGCACCACACTCTGCTGCAGGTTCTCCTGGATTGTCTGTCTCTCCAAGGAAGTTCTCCTCTGCCTGCCCGGGGTGGAGGTGGATTGTCCACCTGAGGCCTGGGATGGAGGCTGCTGCACACTCTGCATACTACTTGCCTTTGGACTTTCAGGCACTTTTGCTCTGCTCACAGATGATCCAACATTTTCACTGGTAGGTTGTTTTACCAGCTTCTTGCTTGTTACTTCATTGTCCACACAAACTTTCCTACTCGCACTGGAACTTGCACTGCTGACATTTGTTCCTTTAACAGAAACTTTGGGATTAACATCCCTTGTTTGAGCTGGCTGGGTGTTATCTGCCAGATTAGGCCTTGGAGCCTGGGCCTTGCTTGGGGAGCTTCCCCACCCAGGGTGGCCCCGCCCTGGGCTGTCTCCAAACTGAGAGCCTGCCAAACAGTGCCGGGGACAAACAGACTAATCTAGAATGAATTTGTGCCAAAATTTCCTGTCGACATTCAAGAGGCGATGGGCTCCAGTTCTGATGTCACTAGGCTCCTTCCTTTGGACAGCAGAATTAGCGATGAGACCCTCATGGAGGAGGCATCAGGTGATTTTCTAGACATTTCTGTAAACATCCACAGGATGGAGCCAAGAGGTCTCTGAACTTTATAAAATTCTGCTGTATACCATTGGACCGGTGCCTTCTTCAGATTAACTTATCAATGGCCTCTTTTACTCCTTCACTGTTATTCTGCTGTCAAAGGAGAAAAGCCAATTCCCTAGTATCAGGGCCTGGAGTTGCCTCCAAGAATTGGGTCACTTTTCCTTATCCAAAGCTTTCTTCTGAAACAAGTCAGTATAGAGTCGATCTCACCACTCCCAGGATTCCCTCCCGAGACTCTTGTAAACACCCTGGGAGTCAGTGGACCTGCGATCAGTTTTCTTCTCCACACGCTCCCGGCAATTCTCAAATGGATCCGGTGCCCCTGGGTGCCATAGTCCCTTCCACTACCAGGGAGGTGTACCTACTGTACTGATACTGTCTTATCTCAGTTCAGCCGGTCAATCCTTTGTTGGTCATCCCACCGCCGAATAGATGACTCCAATTCTTTACGCAGTCTCAGATACTGGCTGTACTTACTTCTCCCCTTCTTAATGACAGTCTCTGCAAGAGGGACCGGATCTCCTCCTTGACGTCCTCCCACCAGTCAGCCATGTTGTTATAAAAATCTCCTGTCCAGTTGATGCAGCAAAAAAATGAAATGTATTCCTGGACAGAAATATCATTAACAGATATAATTTAGTCTCCATAGTCCTCTTCCAACATCAGGATACTTAGGGAACCCAAACAAAAATATAAGGCAGTGATCGAATAGGGACATTCCTCTCCATTCTTCACTGATGGCTTCAGTAGGACTACCAGAGCGAGATCTATCCTGCTGCTGCGTCCTGCACAGGGGTAGGGAACTTTGGACTCCTACCACCTGTACAAAAACATCGACAGGCCAGCCTGCTGAATTAACTTTAGGACCTTACAGTCCTCTGGTAAGGGGCCTACTGTCTGTCCCTGGTGGTAGTGGTGGCATTAAAGTCCCCCGCCATGATGACGGAATGAGTGAAAGATAAGGCTTCATGTCATTAAAAAGCTGAGTCCTTCGGCACTGTCTGTGGGCCATAGATGTTAATGGCCGGAGTCTTCTGCCTCTGATGGTGATTTAGCAGCAGGCACCGTCCCATCGATATCGGGAGTCGTGGACGGTGACATCATGGGTGTAACAAGATGGAGATCCCGGCATAAGGCTCCACAGCCAGCGACCAAAAGGAAAGGACCAGACTGCAATCTCTCTCTGCCTCTCGTATGAGCCCAAGGTGTTAAATGGGTCTCCTGTAAGAAAAACACATCGCATTGAGATATCTTAGATATCATACACAACATGCTGGTCCTTCTAGCCCTAATCTATCACTTTTTTGTCGTGACCAAGTAATGGAAGCTGCCATCATAGAAAGAAATAGAAGTCTCCCCATCATAAGTCAGAGTCAGAGTTGTCTTCCTGACTACAAGTGTTTCCATATCCCAACTGACTGGACTCGGTCATGAAGAGGGTTTCCTTTTTGTGGGAGGATCCCCCCCTGGGTCATCATCATTCCTCATCATCGCGTTCAGTTCTCGTCTATCTTCCTCCTCTCCATCTGACTCGGACAGTACACTGTACCTATAGTGGTTACAGTACATCAGCCTGACTCTGCACTTCATTTAGAGGGTTTGGACGGTGGTCCACGCACTCTCGGTTTTGGTGCTCTTCCTTCTTCCTCTTTTTAACACTATTATTCCTTGTGGTGGGTCAGTTCAGGGGAAGGGACAGGCACTGGTGCTCTACACTGCTCCACTACCCATGTCTCCCTCTGTGTTACCTGTCTGGATGTCCGGGGCAGCCACCACTAAATCCGGGGTCTCTGTCGCACAGTCACACATGACCCTGACATATGGCTCCTCCTCCTGCTCTCCTCTGGTACATTGCCCCTTCCAAGGTTTCATCGGGAGGTCCCTACAGTATGTTGTGCCAGGCATCAGGCAGCTCCCTATGGGGGGACCGATCTGGACCAAAGGTTGCATCTGATGGTCTTGCGTTGGCGCTCAACAGGCGAGGTCTCCGCACAGGGTGCACCTTCACTGTGGTGCAGTACTCGCCATGACCGATTTCCACACTTAAACATACCTGGGCTGACCGACATGACGCATACACCTTCTCTTGCCGCATAAAGAAGGGATTGGGGGAGGTGAGGGTGATGTTCTGGGTTGATGTAATTTAACCAGGACCCTCACCCCCCGGTCCAGATCCCATCCTACATCCTGGTCTTGGTCATGTCTGACATGAGGGTGCAATGTCTTTTGAGCCATATGTGATGTCCTGAGGGGGGACAGGACTCGTTCCAGAAAACATGATAGTGACAATGGCTGTATCTAGGTTGGAATGGGAATGAAACTAAACTGTTCCACCCCTCAGTCTCTATACAGGGGTTGTTGAGCCCGAACCGGTCGATTAGACATCAGCTTGAAGCTAATGTATCACCCTGTCTTCAGGAGATTTATTACGGCCAGGATGTCGGCTGGCTGGAAACCCATCTGGGTGCACCAACATGTCCCTGACCACGTGCGTCCTGTTCGGCAGATCCTCCTTAGCCCTTGTGCCTTACCGACACATTCCTCCTCTTGAAGGCCGTGGCGGTATATAATGGGGACTGGAGGAGAAAATGGGAACCGATTCCACGGATTCCCTGATGTCTGACCCCTGTCGCTGTGGGGGATGTGTGGGTGGACCATCTGCGCTAGGGCCCTGCTGACCACCGCGACCATGGGCTGCTGACCTACCTGGCTGTGCCACCCACAGGGGCTGCTGACCACCGGCCCATGGGGCTCTGCTGCCTGATGACATTACGAATAGTGGTGGGAACTCCTCAAGCTGTGACGTCCCGCCCCTCCACAACATCGGGGCTCTCACTGTTCACCGCTGCCTCGACTGTACCTGGGATGATCCTCAGCTGGGACATATCAACAAAGAAAATCAGAAATAGCAAAACAACAGAGATATCAGCAATATCTCAGGCATATCTGCCTACATTATCAGCATTATTGAAGGACTTGCCGATCACAAGCCCTGAATGTCCTGCCTCAAATGAATCCTGCACCTCACTGTCCTGCTCACATGTATCCTGCACCTCACCAGTCGGATCACATGTATCCGCACTCACAGTCCTGTCACATGTATCTGCACCTCACAGTCCGGTCACATGTATCCTCACCTCACCGTACTGCTCAGGTGATCCTGCACCTCACAGTCCTGCTCACAGTATCTGCACTCACAGTCCTTGCCTCACAGGTATCCTGCACCTCACAGTCCTGATCACATGATCCTGCACTTCACAGTCCTGCCACATGTATCCTGGCACCTCACAGTCTCTCAGATGTATCCTGCACCTCACAGTCTTGATAATGTACCTTGAACCTCTAGTCCTGTCAGATGTATCTGCCACTCACAGTCTGCTCACACGTATCTGCCACCTAACGTCCTGTCAGCTGTTTCCTGCACCTCACGTCCCTGCTCACAGGTATCCTGCACCTCACAGTCCTGCTCAGAGTATCCTGCACCTCACGTCTGATCAATGTATCGTGTACTCACAGTCTGCTCAAATGTATCCTGCCACCTCACAGTCCTTGCTCCGATGATATGACATCTCACAGTCCTGCTCACCATGTATCTGCACTCACTAGTTCCTGCTCACATGTATCCTGCACCTCACAGTCCTGCTCACATGTATCCTGCACCTCACAGTCCTGTCACATGTATCCTGCCACCTCCACAGTCCTGCTCACAAGTATCCTGTATTCACAGTCCGGAATTCCCCACCCAGGGTGGCCCCGCCCTGGGCTGTCTCCAGACATCAGAAGGGGTCAGGAGCTCAACTATCACACAACCTCACCTCTAGGAGGCAGTATTATAGTAGTTATATTCCTGTACATAGGGGGCAGTATTATAGTAGTTATATTCTTGTACATAGGGGGCAGTATTATAGTAGTTATATTCATGTACATAGGGGACAGTATTATAGTAGTTATATTCTTGTACATAGGGGGCAGTATTATAGTATTAATTTCTTGCACAAGTGGCAGTATTATAGTAGTTATATTCTTGTACATGGGGGGCAGTATTATAGTAGTTATATTCTTGTACATGGGGGGCAGTATTATAGTAGTTATATTCTTGTACATAGGGGGCAGTATTATAGTAGTTATATTCTTGTACATAAGGGGCAGTATTATAGTAGTTATTATATTCCTGTACATAGGGGGCAGTATTATAGTAGTTATATTCTTGTACATAGGGGGCAATTTTTATTAGTAAAAAACAAACATAAATACAGAAATACTTTTTCCATCAAAATAAATCATACATATTCATAAAAATAAAATGTATATTAAATATAACTTAAGAGTCCATATTGGCTGAAAGGGAAACAAAGAAAAACAAAAACAAAAAAATGCATCCACATTATATAATCGGACATATTTCATTCTAGATGGATGTTCCTACAGAGTCTTATATTCTCCCCTTTTTTCTTGACCTCTAATGACCGGATCCACCTGAGTTCTGACATTATGAGGCTTATGGCTTTATGATGGTGGAATGGCTCGCTGTGTATGGACACTCTGGTTCTCATGTGCCAGTGATAGTATTTGATGACCTGGATCACTATGTACATGGTCTCCCGGTCGATGTTACTTCTGTTAGGTGTCACGCCATAGAGGATCTCTGGGTACCTGAGGGACTGCAGTGATGGGATTCTTAGCTTGGTGGATATTTCACGCCAGATGTTCCGTCCACCCCAGCACTGAGAGATAAAATGGACCATAGTCTCCTCTGTCTGACACCCGAGGGGACACTTACGATCAGCCACACTAAGGAACTTTAGATTTCCCCTGACAAAGAGCTTTCCCTGTAATGAGAGCCAGGCAATGTCATGAAACTTATAGGGCAGCCTCCGACCATTCAAGAACCTCAGACTGTCCTTTAGGGTGGTGGTTGGACAGTCTGAGAGTGCCAGCTGTAGAGAGTAGAAAGTCCTACAGACTCTGGAGTACAGATCTTTCCTGGTCTTACTTTCAATAAAAGACTTATCTATCTCCCATTTCCTTAAACACCTGAGACCATACTCCAGATACTGGGGGAGGAAGCCAGGAGTCCATCGGCCCCTCTTGAGACTGCCGCCTCGCATCCAAGATTCTGCAAAGGGCAATATCCAGTCCCTGACACTACTTACCCACAGGAGACCATTATTTGAGTCCAGGCTTCCAAAATTTACTTTCAGAAACATGGAGTCAAAAAAGACCCTTGGATTTAACATATCCAGCCCACCCTCTCTCCTCTGCAGGTAGGTGATTCCTCTTTTTACTGGGTTCAACCTGTTCCCCCATAAAAGCTGGAAGAACAGGCTAAAGAGCCTAGCGGAGAAAGATTCTGGCAAAGGAAATACGACAGAGACGTAGAGGAAGACAGGGACCAGGTAAGTCTTCAGCAGAGTAACCCTTTCTCTATAGGTCAGCCTCCAGTTCTTCCATCGCTGAACCTTTACATTTCCGGCTTCCAACTTTTCCTCCCAATTTAGTATGGAATTATCTTCCCTCCCAAATTTAACCCCAAGAATTTTAATATGGGTGGAGGCCTTGGCGAATTGTGACAGATCAAAGCCAGGAGCAGCATCCAATGTCCAGAAAGCTTGACTCTTCTCAAGGTTAACCAAAGACCCGGAGGCCTCTGAGTAACTTCTGATGGCTGCAGACAACATCTCCACCTCACGAGGTTCAGATATCACCACAGTCACATCATCCGCGTAGGCAACAACATCCAGGGGCAAGCAATGGGGGACCGGCACCCCCTGAAATTCACACCGCTGCAGTGATCTCAGGAACGGATCGATAGCAAACACATACAGCAGTGGACTCAGGGGACAACCTTGTCGCACCCCTGCCTCTACCCTGAAAGTGTCCCCCTGCCAACCATTGATCAGAGGAAAGCTCTTCGCCTCTCTATACAAAGTTCTCAGCCAATCTATAAATTCTCCCGGAATACCGTACTTTGACAAAGTGGCCCATAGATAATCATGATCAACCCTGTCAAAGGCTTTAGCCTGGTCCAGACCTACAACATATCTCCCACACCTCAGAGCTTTACATCTCTCAAACATCTCCCTTATCGAGATGACTGCTCCAGAGATGTTCCGCCCTCTTACCGTGCCGTACTGAGAGCCTGCCAACAGTGCTGGGGACAAACAGACTAATCTAGAAAACAGAATTTTTGCCAAAATCTTCCTGTCAACATTCAAGAGGGCGATCGGCCTTCAGTTCTTGATGTCACTAGGCTCCTTACCTTTAGACAGCAGGATTAACGATGAGACTCTCATGGATGGAGGCATCAGGTGATTTTCTAGACAATTTCTATAAACATCCACGAGGATTGGAGCCAAGAGGTCTCTGAACTTCTTATAAAATTCTGCTGTAATACCATCAGGACCTGGTGCCTTCTTCAGATTTAACTTATCAATAGCCTCTTTTATCTCCTCCACCGTTATTCCTGCTGTTAAAGGAGAAAAGTCCAATTCTCTAGTATCAGGACCTGGAGTTGCCTCCAAGAATTGGGCCACTTTTTCCTTATCCAAAGCTTTCTTCTGAAACAAGTCAGTATAGTAAGATCTCACCACCCCCAGGATTCCCTCCCGAGACTCTTGTAAAACACCCTGGGAGTCAGTGAGACCTGCGATCATTTTTTTCTCCACACGCTCCCGGCAATTCTCAAATGGATCCGGTGCCCCTCGGGTTCCATAGTCCCTTTCCACTACCAGGGAGGTGTACCTACTGTACTGATACTGCCTTATCTCAGATTTCAGCCGGTCAATCCTTTGTTGGTCATCCCCACCCGCCGAATAGAGTGACTCCAATTCTTTCCGCAGCTTGAGATACTGGCTGTACTTACTTCTCCCCTTCTTAATTGACAGTCTCTGCAAGAGGGACCAGATCTCCTCCTTGACGTCCTCCCACCAGTCGGCCATGTTGTCATAAAAATCCACTCTGTCCAGTTGATGCTGAAAGAAAGAGTAAGTGTATTCCTGGACAGAATCGTCATCTAACAGACTAGAATTTAGTCTCCATAGCCCTCTACCAACATCAGGATACTTAGAGGCACCCAAACAAAAATATAAAGCTGAGTGATCGGAGTATGGGACTGTTCTTTCCCTTCTTTCTCCAATGGCTTCAGTAGGACTCACCAGAGCTAGATCTATCCTACTGCTGCGTCCTGCACATGTGTAGGTGAACTTGGGACTCCTACCACCCTGTACAAAAACATCCAACAGGCCAGCCTGCTGAATTATACTATTTAGGACTTTACAGTCCCTAGTAAGGGGCCTACTGTTCCTGTCCCTGGTGGTAGTGGTGGCATTAAAGTCCCCGGCCATGATGACCGGAATAGACGTGAATAGATATGGCTTTACATCATTAAAAAGCTGAGTCCTTTCGGTCACTGTCTGTGGGCCATAGATGTTAATGAGCCGGAGTCTTCTGCCTCTGATGGTGACCTCTAGCAGCAGGCACCGTCCCATCGATACCTCGGTGAGTCTGTGGACGGTGACATCATGGGTGTTAAATATGATAGAGACTCCGGCATAAGGCTCCACAGCCAGCGACCAAAAGGAAGGACCAGACTGCCAATCTCTCTCCGCCTCTCGTAGGAGACCCAAGGTGTTTAAACGGGTCTCCTGTAAGAAGAACACATCGGCCTTGAGATACTTTAGATGATCATACACAACATGTCTGGTCCTTCTAGTTCTTATGCTATTCACGTTACTTGTGACCACAGTAAGATGGAAGCCTGCCATCATGAGAAGAAATAGAAAGATCATCCCCATCATCATAAGTCAGAGTCAGAGTTGTTTTCCTGACTACAAGTTTCCATATCCCAAACTGACTGAGACTCGGCATTAAGGGGTTTCCTTTTTGTGGGAGGATCCCCCCCTGGGTCGTCATCATATTCCTCCATCATACGTTGCAGCTCTCGATCTATCTCCTCCTCCCCATCTGACTCGGACAGTACACTGTACCTATTAGTGGTTACAGTAACATCAGCCTGACTCTGTACTTTCATTTTTGAGGGTTTTTGGACGGTGGTCCACGCACTCTCGGGTTTTCTGGTGCTTTTATCCTTCTTCCTCTTTTTAACACTATTATTTTCCCTAGTGGTTGGTATCAGTTCAGGGGAAGGGACGGGCGCTGGCTGCTCTATAGGCTGCTCCACTACCTCCATATCCCCCTCTGTGTTACCTGTCCCTGGATGGTCCGGGGCCGCACCACTAATATCTGGGGTCTCTGGCACAGTACACACTGACCCTGACAATAGGGCCTCCTCCTCCTGCTCCTCATCTGGTACATCTGCCCCTTCCATCAGGTCTTCATCAGGGAGGTCCCTACAGATGTTGTGCCAGGCTTCAGGGCAGTCCCTATGGGGGTGACCAATTTGACCACAAAGGTTGCACCTTATGGTCTTGCAGTTGGCGCTCACATGGCCGAGGTCCCCGCACAGGGTGCACTTCACTGCGGTGCAGTTACTCGCCACATGACCGGATCTTCCACACTTAAAACATAACCTGGGCTGACCAACGTAGAAACACACACCCTTCTCTCTGCCGATAAAGAAGGAGTTGGGGAGGTGATGGGTGATGTTCTGATGTTGATGTAATTTAACCAGGACCCTCCACCCCCCGGTCCAGATTCCATCCTCATCCCTGGTTTTGGTCATGTCTGACATGAGGGTGCAATGTCTCTTGAGCCATATGATGATATCCTGAGGGGGGACAGACTCATTCCAGAACATGATGGTGACAATCGCTGTATCTGACTTGGAGATGGGAATAAAGCTGAACCTGTTCCACTCCTCAGTATCTCTGTAGCGGGGTTGTTGAGCCCAGAACCGGTCCAGATTAGACATCAGCTTGAAGCTGATATCATACCCCTGTCTATCAGGAAGATTTATTACGGCCAGGATGTCGGCTGGCTGGAAACCCATCTGGGTGCACAACATGTCCCTCACCACGTCTCCTGTCAGGCAGATCCTCCTTAGCCCCCTTATGCCTAAACCTGACAACGTTCCTCCTCTTGAAGGCCTGGCCAGTGTAATGGGTGCTGGAGGAGAAAAATGGGGAACCCCCACTCCACGCATTCCCTGATGACTGACCCCTGTCCTGCTGTGGGGGATGTGTGGGCTGTGGATCATCTGCACTAGGGCCCTGCTGACCACCCGGACCATGGGGCTGCTGACCACCCTGACCATGGGGCTGCTGACCACCCTGACCATGGGGCTGCTGACCACCCTGACCATGGGGCTGCTGACCACCCTGACCATGGGGCACTGCTGCCTGTGGTGTGACTAGTGGGGGGAACTCCTCAGCTGTAGATTGTCCCTCACCCTCCACAACAATATCAGTGCTATCTGTGTCACCAGCTGCCATAGACTGCACTGGAGATAACTACTCAGCTGGGACATTATTATGCACAGAAACCTCAGACATATCAGAAACAGCAACCACAATATTAGGCACATCAGCAGCATCATTAGTATCAGCATTAACCCCTTGCACATCACAGTCCTGAATGTCCTCCCCAGAAACATCCTGCACAGCAAAGTCCTGTGGAGAAACACCCTGAGGTGCCATGGTGTTACCTTCAGGTGCGAGTCCTGAGTCCTCCTGCTGTTTGCCTTGTGGTGTTTGCACAACTTCACTGCTGTCATCAGGTCTGCTTACTGCTGGGACTTGTGGTGCCTCACCAAGGGTTGCTGGGACTTGTGGTGCCTCACCAAGGGTTGCTGGGTCTTGTAGTACCTCACCGTGTGGATATCTTCTTTTGTATACTTCTCCCTCCTCAAAAAGAAGAGTTGCTGGCTGCAGTACTGGTCTTACATAGGACTGCTGGGTCTCAGACCTGGATGTTGATGCAGATATTTCCTCTTTGTCAAACCTCTGCTGGTTCCTGTAGGTCTCTCCAACTGGACCCATTTGTTCAATAACAGACTCCATCTCCCTCACAATGTAAGATAGTTGTTTAGCCAGGGAGTCCAGCTTGTTATCCAGCAGGTTCTGCTTCCCCGGGTTTGCTGCCTTTAGCATATATGTACAGTCTATTTGCTTTTGCAGGTACAGCTTTTGTTTTTGTAAAGCGTCCATCTTCCTCACCAGAGCTGGGATCTGAGCGGCCAGCTGGAGCTCAGGTGATGGCTCTGGAGGCTGCAGTTTGCTGCTTTGGAGTTGGTCTGGCTTGGTTGCAGGCCTGGATCCTGTAGCCGCACTACCACCGCTCTTTCCTGGTAACAGACCCTGTGACTTCTGGTGTTTGGTGGCTGCTGTTACTGCTCTTGGGGCACAATCTCTTGCTGGGTTACTGGGTCCCAGAGGTCTTGCAAACACAACACTAGTAGCACCTTTGGGTCTTTCCTCATGGCCGCCTTGCATCTCCTTCCCAGCCTGCATTCCCCCAGACCTGGTGCGCTCAGCTGGTAACATGACTCGCTGCTTCAGGTTTTCCTGGATTGTTTGTCTCTCCAGAGATGACCTCCTCTGCCTGCCCGGGGTGGAGGTGGATTGTCCACCTGAGGCCTGGGATGGAGGCTGCTGCACACTCTGCATGTTCCTTGCTTTTGGACTTTCCAGCTCTTTAGCTTTACTCACAGGTACTACAATCATACTTGCAGGTTGTTTCACCAGGTTCTGACCTGAAACTGCTGGTTTTTCCACATCAACTTTCTTTGGAAAACTGGAACTGTTCACATTTGTTCCTTTCGCTAAGTCTTTGGAAATCGCATTCGTTGCTTGTGCTGGCTGAGTAGTATTCACCAGATTAGGCCTAGAAGCCTGGGCCTTGCATGGGGAGCTTCCCCACCCAGGATGGCCCCGCCCTGGGCTAGCTCCAGACATCCAGAGAGATCAGGAGCTCAAACCACACACGTCCTCACCCTTAGGAGGCAGTATTATAGTAGTTATATTCTTGTACATAGGGAGCAGTATTATAGTAGTTATAGTCTTGTACATAGGGGGCAGTATTATAGTAGTTATATTCTTGTACATAGAGGGCAGTATTATAGTAGTTGTATTCTTGTACATAGGAGGCAGTATTATAGTAGTTATATTCTTGTACATAGGGGGCAGTATTATAGTAGTTATATTCCTGTACATAGGGGGCAGTATTATAGTAGTTATAGTCCTGTACATAGGGGCAGTATTATAGTAGTTATAGTCCTGTACATAGGGGGCAGTATTATAGTAGTTATATCCTTGTACATAGGGGGCAGTATTATAGTAGTTATATTCTTGTACATAGGGGGCAGTATTATAGTAGTTATAGCCAGGATGTCGGCTGGCTGGAAACCCATCTGGGTGCACAACATGTCCCTAACCACGTGCCTCCTGTCAGGCAGATCCTCCTTAGCCCCTCTGTGCCTAAACCGGACAACATTCCTCCTCTTGAAGGCCTGGCCGGTATAATGGGGACTGGAGGAGAAAAATGGGGAACCTCGACTCCACGCATTCCCTGATGTCTGACCCCTGTCCTGCTGTGGGGGATGTGTGGGCTGCAGACCATCTGCACTAGGGCCCTGCTGACCACCCGGACCATGAGGCTGCTGACCACCCTGACCATGGGGCTGCTGACCACCCGGACCATGGGGCTCTGCTGCCTGTGATGTGACTAGTGGGGGGAACTCCTCAGCTGTTGACTGTCCCGCACCCTCCACAACATTGGGGCTCTGAGTGCCACCAGCTGCCCTAGACTGTACCTGGGATGACTCCTCAGCTGGGACATTATCAACCACAGAAACATCAGAAATAGCAACAACAGAGACATCAGCAATATCAGACATATCAGCAACATTATCATCATTACTGCAGGACTGCTGATCACAGCCCTGAATGTCCTGCTCAGGTGTATCCTGGACCTCACAGTCCTGCTCACATGTATCCTGCACCTCACAGTCCTGCTCAGATGTATCCTGCACCTCACAGTCCTGCTCAGATATACCTTGGGGTACAGATACAGTGTTACCTTCGCGTCCAGAGTCCTCCTGCAGTGCGCTGCCTCCTGGGACTTGTGGTTCCTCCACTTCACTGCTGATATCAGGTCTGACTGCTGGGACTTGTAGTACCTCATTAGGGACTGCTGGGACTTGTAGTACCTTCCTTGTAGCTGCTGCAGTACTTGGCTGTTGCCTCTTTTTGTAAACTTCTCCCTCCTCAAAAGGCAGTGTAGCTGGCTGCAGAATGGGTCTCACATGGGGCTGTGGGGTCTCACACCTGGATGTTGAGGCCTGGTCTCCCTCAAACCTCTGCTGGTTCCTGAAGGTCTCTCCCACTGGTCCCATCTGCTCAATAGTGGCCTCCATCTCCCGCACAACATCAGAAAGCTGTTTGGCCAGTGAGTCCAGCTTGTTGTTCAGCAGGGCCTGCTTCCCCGGGTTCGCTGCCTTTAGCATATACATGCAGTCTATCTGCTTTTGCAGGTACAGCTTTTGTTTTTTCAATTCCTCCATCTTCCTGACCAGTCCTGGGATCTGAGCGGCCAGCTGGAGCTCCGGTGATGGCTCTGGGGGCTGCAGTTTGCTGCTGGGGTGTTGTTCCGGCCTGCTTGCAGTACTGGATCCTTTTCATACGCCATGACTGCTTTTGCCTGGTAATGGACCTTGCGATTTCCGTACAAAGTCCTGTGATTTCTGGCATTTTGGGGGGCAGTATTATAGTAGTTATATTCCTGTACATAGGGGGCAGTATTATAGTAGTTATATTCCTGTACATAGGGGGCAGTATTATAGTAGTTATATTCCTGTACATAGGGGGCAGTATTATAGTAGTTATATTCTTGTACATAGGGGACAGTATTATAGTAGTTATATTCCTGTACATAGGGGCAGTATTAAAGTAGTTATATTCCTGTACATAGGGGGCAGTATTATAGTAGTTATATTCCTGTACATAGGGGCAGTATTAAAGTAGTATATATATTATATTCTTGTATGGTATTATTTGATGGGCAGGATGCATATATTCCCGGTTGATAAACCATCTCTGTGAGTTAGCTGTGATTGCAGTCCTCATGTGGATGTTGCTCCTTGTGCTCAGTATTGGACATGATTAGTTCCTGTCTTGGTGTTATTATTTGGTTACATTATGATCTAGTGACAATTACGGAGAAACATTCCTATTACACTGTATTTGGACTCCATATGGAAATCCAGATGCTTCTATAGGGTTCATTTTGTGACACTGTAGGGGGCAGTATATAATGATTATCCATCATAGAAAACCAACGTTCACCGTCCTCAACAGGTGAGACCAGGTTCCACAATCGGCACCGGTGCTAAGGACTGGGTCCTCTGTTATGGATCTTGTAATAAATACTTAAAACAATGGATCGTCCAGCACCAGTCTTCATAAAAGCAGAACTTAATGACGGGTTCTCCCTCAAAACGCGTCCAATGTCTGCCCAGCCCTGATCTGTTAAAATGGATAAATGAAGTTCTGGTTCTGGAAGACCCGTTGTTTCCAGTCTTCATGTAATGGTTATACTCTCCCTCATTTCCGTGTAGAATCTCCTGGGTGCTGGAGGACTGGGGGTGGTGCAGTCCCTCTGGAGCTACGTCACAACCTCCTCTTCTGGATTTCAGCCGAGTCAAGTATCACTGGTCCTGGATATCCTGGGGAACATCACAAGTAACGTGGAGATGGCAGGGGCCCGGCTCAGTGTGGAGACAGTATATGTGAGTGTATATTTCCATATTGTCAGAAGTTTATTATTGACCACTAGTGGCTGCTGTTTCTCTTCTTGTGCTGCACTTCTGCCTCTCACCACTGGGGACAGCTATAATTGCCCTTACCTAAGATGGTGGATTAAATGACTCATGGGGATCATCTTGTTTCCTGTTTGGGCCTATGAGTAAACCATAAGGCAATAGTAACATTGCTTGAGAATTGGGATGTGTTTCAGTCAGAGGAAGGAGAACTCCGGGGACCTGAGCGGGGAAGCGACACATGCAGGATATAGGGCCAGGATCTTAGTGACTCCACGCAAAGCGCATTATACACGGACAATGCACTTACATGCACCAGGAGGAAGAAGGTGAACTCCGGGGACCTGAGCGGGGAAGCGACACATGCAGGATATCAGGCGCACGATCTTAGTGCCTCCCCGCACAGCGCATTATACACGGACAATGTACTTACATGCACCAGGAAGAAGAAGGTGAAACTCCGGGGACTGAGTGGGGAAGCGACACATGCAGGATATCGGTCGCACGATCTTTAAGTGACTTCCCCGCACACGCTTATTACTAGACAATGCACTTACAATAGCACCAGGAAGAAGAAGGTGCACCCCGGGGGACCTGAGCGGGGCAGTTACACATGCAGGATATCGGTGGCACGATCTTGTGAACCCCCCCCGCACGCCATTATACATGGACCAATGCACTACATGCACCAGGAAAGAAGAAAGGTGGAACTCCGGGACCTGAGCGGAAGGCGGCACATGCAGATATCGGGGGCAGGATCTTAGTGACTTCCCCCCCAGCCATTAACACGGACAGGTACTTACATCAGGCAACCCGGGAAAAGAAGGTGAACTAACTTCTCCGGGGACCTGAGCGGGGAAGTACACATGCAGGATATCGGCGCAGGATCTTTAGTGGACTTTCCCCCAAGCGCATTATCACGGACCATGCACTTACATGTAACCGGAAGAAGAAGTGAATCCGGGACCTGAGCGGGGAAGCGACACAATGCAGGATAACGGATGCAGATCTTGTGACCTCCCCGCACAGCACATTATACAATACACGACAATTCAACTTACATCCCAGGAAAGAAGGTGAACTCCGGGGACCTAAGCGGCAGCACACATGAGGATAATCGGGGGGGGGCGGGGCACGATCTTCGTGACATCCCGCACACAGCGCATTATACACGACAATTCAACTTACATGCAACCAGAAGAAGAAGGGGAGCTCCGGGGACGCTGAGCAGGGAAGCGAACACATGCGGATATCGGATGCAGGGATCTTAGTGTACTCCCCCACAGCGCATATACACGGACATGTATCTTACATGGACGGGAAGAGAAGGTGAACTCCGGGGCCTGAGCGGGGAACGACACATGCAGGATCTCTGGGCAGGAATCTTAGTGATCCCCGCACAGGCCTTAAACTGCAATGCACTTACAATGCACCAGAAGAAGAGGGTGAACTCCGGGGGACCTAAGCGGAGTGGAAAGCGACACATGCAGATAAATCAGGGCGCAACAATCTTGACTCCCCCGCACTCGCATTATACACTGACAATTCACTTAGCATGCACCAGGAGGAGAAGGTGACTCCGGGACCTGAGGGGGGAAAGCTACACATGCGGATATCGGGTGCACGATCTTAGTGACTCCCTGCACAGCCCATTATACCCGGACATGCCACTTACATGCACCAGGAAGGAGAGGTGAACTCCAGGGACCTGAGCGGGGAAGTGACCATGCAGGATATCGGGGTGACAGGATAGCTTAGTGACTCCCGCACAGCGCATTAACACGGACAATGCACTTAATGCACAGGAAGAAGAAGTTGAACTCCATGGACCTGATCGGGGGAAGCGACACATGCAGATAATCGGGCGCAGGATCTCGTGACTCCCCGCACAGCACATTATACAACGGACACTCCACTTACATGCCCCAGGATAAGAAGGTGAACTCCAGGAACCTGACGGGGAAGCGACCATCAGGAATATCGGGCAAGGATCTTAGTGACTCCCCGCACAGCGCATTATACATAGACCAATCACTTACATGCACCAGGCTAAGAAGTGACCCAGGAACTGAGGCGGGGAAGCGACACTGCAGGATATCGAGGCACGATCTTAGTGACTCCCCAGCACAGCGCATTATACAAGGCCACTGCACTTACATGCACCAGAAGAAGGGAAGGGAACTCCTGGGACCTGAGTGGGGGGAAAGACACACGGATTCGCGCAGGTTCTTAAGTGACTCGCGGCACAGGGCTGATCGACCACATTGGGTTTATAAAAGAGCCAACGTAATCTTCTAAATCTTCTGCATCAAGAAGCCGTTACATTAAAACATAATTTCCCCATATTTTCAGTCTACCACCCTGAAGCATTGCCCCTGTAAGCCCTCAGTAATACAACCCTGGGGCATTGCCCTGTCGGCACGATGGGGTGCTCCCACTGACAACAAGGGATGGAGGCAACAGGCTTCACGTCTCACTTACCGGTGGAGGTGGACACTACAGGACGCATTTATTGAGGAACCGAGCGGCAGTTTTCTGTCGTACTTTGCACTTCTAGTATAAACTGCTTGTACAGGTATATAAGAAGTTTCTGTACAATTTGTGTCACCGTGCACCCTTTTTGTGGGGGGATTGCAGTATTCTCATGTGACACACACTTTCTGGCAGTGAGGGGTCGGCTGTCTCACTCGATGTACATAGGGGGCAGTATTATAGTAGTTATATCCTTGTACATAGGGGGCAGTATTATAGTAGTTATATCCTTGTACATAGGGGGCAGTATTATAGTAGTTATATTCTTGTACATAGGGGGCAGTATTATAGTAGTTATATTCCTGTACATAGGGGGCAGTATTATAGTAGTTATATTCCTGTACATAGGGGCAGTATTATACTATGTAATAAATGAATGATACCCAGCAGTAACATCTTCCCGTCCTTGCTCCGTGGCTTGAAGGCATGCAGGAGGTTCTCGTAGTAGAAGGCTACTCGGACACTGGTCATAGGACAGTGGATGTGCCGGAAATACTCCTCCACTTCTCCTTTACTATCAAAGTGAGCCACATCCAGCTTCCCCCCAGTAATCTTCCTCACATTTTCCAGGCCGCTGTACACTACAACTTCCAGGTTCAGGCGTTTACATAGATCTGCAACCAATTTTCCCTGGAAGACAATTAGGTGATAGTCAGGACACATCATCATCGAGCTCACCCTCTATGTACGGACCTCGCTCCCATCCTCCTCTCCTCCTGCAATCACCTGGAGAACTTCCTTGTCCTTCTTGGAGCCTTCAAAAGCATTGGTGACCAGGAAGGCTCCATAGGCTCCGCTCAGTGCGGCCTCCACGCTCTTCTCATCGTCCAGATCGGCGCACACGACCTCCGCTCCAGACTCCTTCAGCTTCGCTGCTGCAGGTTTATTGGCGTCTCTGGTCACAGCCCTGACAGCAAAGGTCCCATCCTCCAGGAGAGCGGTGGCGACTGAGCCCCCCTGAGCCCCTGCAGGGAAACACATGCAATGATAAAAAACATGTCACGTATCTTCCCTGATACAAAGCTCCAAACTCCCTGCATTGACATAAATGTAAAAGATTAAATTGTGACTACCTGCAGGCACCAGTAGGGGGAGCCCAGGAGCTGACTGCATACTTTCTTATCATAGAGTTCTGTATATATAACTTTGAGCTCCCTCTAGTGGTGCCTGCTGGTAGCCAGGATTTTATACAACAAATTAAATATATCAGGGGATTTGGAGCTCTGTATCAGGAAAATATAAGTAGTTCAAGTCCCTTAAAGTGTATAAAGAAATTAACCAGCACATAAACTACTCATAAATGGAGAAACAAGGCGGAAATTAATTGTGAGATTATTGTTCTGCAACTTTCTTATCTTTCCCCAGTTACTCTGCATTTTAAACGTCTCTCTGCTTGTTGTCAGTGAATGAAAATATTTTTATTAGCAAAGGAAACACATCCTGATCGGAGACTTCTCACAGCTGAAGGTTTGTTACACTTGTATCCTGTGTGAAAGAAGGAAACAGCCTGGAGTCCAGACTGATACACTGTAACAGAAAGATGGTGAAGCAGGGATAAGTCAGGGTTACCTGTAGCTCCAAAGACCACGATGACCTTCTTCCCAGCCATTAGAGTCACGCTGTGGAGAACGGTGGGTGCCCGGAGGTCCTGTGTGTCTCCTTCTCTATGGGAGTCGATCTCTGTGAGGCTTGCCAGGTGCGGGCAGTGACTGCCATACACACAGGGTGCAGCTATTTACTGAGGTGCCAGGTACATGGGCCACAGACAATATAGAGGGTGACTCCACCCAAATGACAGAACGCCCCTAATCTAATCCTTTGTGGTTCACTGGGAATTTATAAGGTGCAGTAATAAGAGGAAGAATAGAGACAAATAGAACATAGTAACTAAACCCTAATAAGTACTGTCCCAAAGGCAGAGCTGTGTATCTAATCCTATCCTGTGTGATACTGCCTGCTGAGCTGTGTATCTAATCCTATCCTGTGTGATAATGTCTGCTGAGCTGTGTATCTAATCCTATCCTGTGTGATACTGTCTGCTGAGCTGTGTATCTAATCCTATCCTGTGCTCGCCGACAGTATCACCCAGGAGGTATTATGGATTCTTGCTGAGCGTGTATCCTCATCCTACCTGTGTGATACTGTCTGCTGTAGCTTGTGTATCATAATCCTAATCCTGTGGTGATACTGTCTGCTGAGCTTGTGATAATCTAATCCTATCCTGTGTGTACTGCCTGCACTGGCTGTATCTAAATCCTATCCTTGTGATACGTCTGCTGAGCCTGTGTATCTCATCACAATCCTGTGTTATACATGTCTGCTGAGTTTGTACTTCTATCCTACCCGTGTTGTACTGTCTAGGTGAAACTTTGTTCTAATCCATCCATGTGATCCGTCTGCTGAGCGTGTATCAATCCCATCCTGTGTGATACTCTCTGTGAGCTATGTATCTAATCCTATCTGTGTGATACTCCTGCTGGGGATCTTATGTATCTAAGCTATTCCGTGTGATACTGGTCCTGCTGATCTGTGATCTAATACTATTCCTGTAGGGATACTGTCGCTGAGCTGTGTATCTAGTCCC
>WNYA01000911.1:63585-79601 GCA_019512145.1 Engystomops pustulosus | reverse complement strand
ATTTTTTAGATTTTTTAGATTACACAGTTCACCATACAGTATCAGACACAGGATAGGATTGAAATACCAGCTCAGCCACAGGTATCACGACAGGATAGCGGATTAGATACACAGCTCAGCAGACAGTATCACACAGGATAGGATTAGATACACAGCTCAGCACGCAGTATCACACATGATGAGATTAGATACACAGCTAACAGGACAGTATACCACAGATAGGACTAGATACCACAGCTCAGCAGACAGTATCACACAGCGATAGGTTATGATACACAGTCAGCAGACAGTATCACACGGGATAGGATTTAGATAACAGCTCAGCAGGCAGTGATACACACAGGATAGGATTAGATACATAGCTCAGCAGAGAGTATCACACAGTATGGGGTATTAGATACACAGCGCAGGGCATGCTATCACACTGGATAGGATTAGACACAGTCATCCAGACAGTATCACACAGGTAGGATTAGATATAAATCCAGCAGACAAGTATAACACAGGATGGTTAGATACACCAGCTCAGAGACAGTATCACACAGGATAGGATAATACCACAGCAGTCAGGCATTGGCTTGATAGGTAGTATCACACCAGGATAGATTAGATACACAGCTCAGCAGACAGTATCCACACAGGATAGGTATTAGATAACACAGCTCAGCAGACAGTATCACACAGGATTAGGATTAGATACACAGCTCAGCAGCATTCACACAGGTATAGGATAGATACACAGCTAGCAGCGATCACACATGATGTTAGATACACAGCTCGCAGACAGTATCACCACAGGATAGGATTAGATGACAGCTCGCAGACCGTTATCACACAGGATGTGGATTGATACCCAGCCTCATCAAGCATATCACACAGGGGATGGGATTAGATACACAGCTTCTCAGCGAGCATTATCAACACAGGATCGGTTAGATACACAGGTCAGCAGGCAGTATCACACATGATGGATTAGATACACAGCTCAGCAGACAGTATCACCACAAGTGATGATTAGATAAACAGCTCGCAGGCACAGTATCACACACACTGGATGGCAGATACACAGCTCACAGACAGTATCACAACACCCACAGGATGAGATACACACTCACAGAACCAGTATCACACAGGATAGGATTAGATACACAGCTCAGCAGGAAGTATCCACCGAGGATTAGGATATTAGATACACGCTCAAGAACAGTAGGTGCACATAGGCTAGGATTAGATACACAGGATTCAGCAGAGAGTATACACAGGATAGGCTTAATCACAGCTCCAACCTCGGCAGTATAACTGGGATAGGAGTAGATTACACAGTTACCATACAGTATTCACACAGATTATGATTATATATACAGCTCAAAGACAGTATACACGCAGGAGAGGATTAGATACACAGCTCAGCAGACAGTATCACACAGGATAGGATTAGATACACAGCTCAGCAGACAGATCACATGGAGGATTAGACACAGTCACTAGCAGTAACACAGGTAGGATAGATACACAGCTCAGCAGACAGTATATCACACAGGATAGGATGTAGATTAACACAGATCAGCAGACAGTATCACACAGGATAGGATTAGATACACCAGATCAGCAGGCAGTATCACACAGGATAGGATTAGATACAAGCTCAGCAGACGAGTATCACCACAGGATGGATTGGATACACAGTCAGCAGATGTATCACACGGATAGGACTTAGATACACAGCCAGGACAGTATCACACAGGTAGGATAGATACACATCAGCAGACCAGTATCACACAGGATGGGATTAGTACAACAGACCTCGCAGACCTATCACACAGGATGGATAGATACACAGCAGCAGCCAGTATCACACAGGATAGGATTAGATACACAGCTCAGCAGACAGTATCACAGGATAGGATAGATACACAGCTCAGCAGACTGTATCACACAGGATAGGAGATTAGATACACAGCTCAGCAGACCACTGGTATTTCACGCTGTGTATCTAATCCTATCCTGTGTGATACAGTCTGCTGAGCTGTGTATCTAATCCAATCCTGTGTGATACTGTCTGCTGAGTTGTATATCTAATCCTACCCTGTGTGATACTGTCTGGTGAACTGTGTATCTAATCCTATCCCAGTGTGATACAGTCTGCTGAGCTGTGTATCTAATCCCATCCTGTGTGATACTCTCTGCTGAGCTATGTATCTAATCCTATCCTGTGTGATACTGCCTGCTGAGCTGTGTATCTAATCCTATCCTGTGTGATACTGTCTGCTGAGCTGTGTATCTAATCCTATCCTGTGTGATACTGTCTGCTGAGCTGTGTATCTAGTCCTATCCTGTGTAATACTGTCTGCTGAGCTGTGTATCTAATCCCATCATGTGTGATACTGTCTGCTGAGCTGTGTATCTAATCCTATCCTGTGTGATACTGTCTGCTGAGCTGTGTATCTAATCCTCTCCTGCGTGATACTGTCTGTGAGCTGTATATCTAATCCTATCCTGTGTGATACTGTATGGTGAACTGTGTATCTAATCCTATCCCAGTGTGATACTGCCGGGTGAGCTGTGTATCTAATCCTATCCTGTGTGATACTCTCTGCTGACCTGTGTATCTAATCCTATCCTATGTGATACTGTCTGTGAGCTGTGTATCTAATCCTATCCTCTGTGATACTGTCTGCTGAGCTGTGTATCTAGTCCTATCCTGTGTGATACTGTCTGTGAGCTGTGTATCTAATCCTGTGTGTTGTGATACTGTCTGTGAGCTGTGTATCTAATCCTGTGTGGTGTGATACTGCCTGCTGAGCTGTGTATCTAATCCTGTGTGGTGTGATACTGTCTGCTGAGCTGTGTATCTAATCCCATCATGTGTGATACTGTCTGCTGACCTGTGTATCTAATCCTATCCTGTGTGATACTGTCTGCTGAGCTGTGTATCTAATCCTATCCTGTGTGATACTGTCTGCTGAGCTGTGTATCTAATCCCATCCTGTGTGATACTGTCTGCTGAGCTGTCTATCTAATCCTATCCTGTGTGATACTGTCTGCTGAGCTGTGTATCTAATCCCATCATGTGTGATACTGTCTGCTGAGCTGTGTATCTCATCCTATCCTGTGTGATACTGTCTGCTGAGCTGTGTATCTAATCATATCCTGTGTGATACTGTCTGTTAGCTGTATATCTAATCCTGTGTGGTGTGAGACTCCAGATATAGGGAGTTGGGGATAACGCATGAATCTACATGTAGAGGGATATTACAGGGTTTTCTGTTGTGGAAATTTGTGCTCGCTTTTTAATAAAGTTTTCTTTAAAAGAAAAAAAAAGTCGCCCTGTTTCATTCATAGTGTCCACATCCTGGATTTGTTGATAAAGTTTTATTGGGGGGGGGGGCAAAACTAAAAAAAACCTGCTGCCTCAGTAATCAGCGTCTCGTGACTGTTGCTATGGGGATGGGCACTTCCTGTTCTCGGCCTAATCCTGTTTACTGGATTTTTCGTGACCGCTGGCCCAGTGACACAGGAAACCCCGTAGTTGGCGGCTGATGTGAGAACGCATGCGCATTGCCTGTACACGAGGGGCGAGGTGCAGATATCTCTATATATACACAGACCCTATGGATAGTACACATAATACCGCCATATCGTGTCCTCATATACAGGACACCACATAATACCGCCACATATTGTCCTCATTATCATACAGCCAGTATACAGGACACCACATAATACCGCCACATAGAGTCCTCATATACAGGACACCACATAATACCGCCACATAGTGTCCTCATATACAGAACACCACGTAATACCGCCACATAGTGCCCTCAGAATACAGGACACCACATAATACCGCCAGAGTGTCATCAGAATACAGGACACCACATAATACCCCCACATAGTGTCCTCAGACTACAGGACACTACATAATACCGCCACGTAGCGCTGTGCTAAGACAGCTGTAGTGCCAGACACCTCCTGATAGTGGGCACATAATATTGTATAGTCACTTGTCCACAGAACACAAGCTGCTCCCCGTGCCGCAGAGCTTACACTCAGAGTATAGACATGTCCTGTACATAACCCAACGCTGACTCTGTATGTGACTCATTGTTATGCAGATGGTGGCGGTATTAGTTGCTGTGCTGGTGTATTATCTAGGTAATATAGCTCTCTATCAGTCCAACACTATCTGGCGGTATTATCTTGGTAATATAGCTCTCTGTTAGTCTTGCACTATCTGGCAGTATTATGTAGGTAATATACAGCACTATCTGGCGGTATTATGTAGGTAATATACAGCACTATCTGGCAGTAAATATACGGCACTATGTGGCAGTAAATATACGGCACTATGTGGCGGTATTATCTAGGTAATATACGGCACTATCTGGCGGTATTATCTAGGTAATATACGGCACTATGTGGCGGTATTATCTGGGTAATATACGACACTATGTGGCGGCATTATCTAGGTAATATACAGGACTATGTGGCGGCATTAACTAGGTAATATACAGCACTATCTGGCGGTATTATCTAGGTAATATACAGGACTATCTGGCGGTATTATCTAGGTAATATACGGCACTATCTGGCGGTATTATGTAGGTAATATGCAGCACTATCTGGCGGTATTATCTGGGTAAAATGAAGCACTATGTGGCGGTATTATCTAGGTAATATACAGCACTATCTGGCGGTATTATCATGCAGCCGTGACCAGCACAAGGTGTATGCTGCACTCACTATTAACCCCTCGTACCCCGCAGAGAAACACAGGAATCCATGACGGAGCAGATTAACTAAACTGGAAACGACCTATAATGTTCGCCAGATAGTGCTGTATATTACCCAGATAATACCGCCAGATAGTGCTAGCATATTACCCAGATAATACTGCCAGATAGTGCTGCATATTACCCAGATAATACCGCCAGATAGTGCTGCATATTACCCAGATAATACCGCCAGATAGTGCTGTATATTACCCAGATATACCGGCCAAATAGTGCCGTATATTACCCAAATAACTGGCCAGATAGTGCTGCATATTACCCAGATAATACCGCCAGATAGTGCTGCATATTACCCAGATAATACCGCCAGATAGTGCTGTATATTACCCAGATAATACTGCCAGATAGTGCCGCATATTACCCAGATAATACTGCCAGACAGTTCTGCATATTACCCAAATAATACTGCCAGATAGTGCTGCATATTACCCAATAATACCGCCAGTAGTGCTGCATATTACCTAGATAATACCGCCAGATAGTGCTGCATATTACCCAGATAATACTGCCAGATAGTGCTGCATATTACCTAGATAATACTGCCAGATAGTGCTGCATATATACCGCCAGATATTATAACGCCAGATAGTGCTGGCATATGACCCAGATAATACTGCAGATAGTGCTGTAATTACCCAGCTAATACTGCCAGATAGTGCTGTATATTACCCCGAATAAACTACCGCCAGATAGTGCTGTTAGTACCCAGATAATACCTGCCAGATAAGTTGCTTTATATTACCCATATATACTGCCAGATAGTGGCAGTAATATGACCCAATATACTGCCAGATAGTGCTGTATATTACCCAGATAATACTGCCAGATAGTGCCGCATATTACCCAGATAAAGCCAGCAAATATGCTGCATATACCCATATAATACCGCCAGTATGTGCTGCTATTACCGCAGATAATACTGCAGATAGTGCTGTATATTACCCAGATAATTCAATTCTAATATACCCGAAGATAACAGTCCCAAAAGGCTCATGTACCAATTACCAGATTCTGCTACCCAACGCAGATCTGTCAGCTAATACCTGGGCCGTAGTGGCCGTCGCTTACTCCAACGAGGATCGACGCGAGTGCGTTCATAGCCAAGTATACGCCCGAAGTCGGCGTTTAGTATCCCATCGAGGGCTTACCTGCGCACGCTCGTAAGCTGCATGCTAGGGCCAGTGATCGCATTGCGTGTTAACGGGTTCACCCAGATAATTACGCCGGAGAAAGTCTTGCATATACCGAAAGATCAAGTAGTCCGCCCAGATAGGGCCGGCCATAAACCCGGATAATGAAGGCGATACGAACCGGGAACTGTGGGCCGGTGATTGTGCATCCACGGTGCGCCTGAAAGCTGTCCTATATTGCTCTGGTACATACTCCGCGTAACCTGGCGACCGGTCAGAAGCTTCATCGCCGGCGTCGTGGAGGTATTCCACTGCGAGTAACCCGTATGTGCGGTATTCCAGCGTATACGCACGAGGAGAGTAGGGGTTGCCTGGATACCGACTAGAAGGTGACGCATAATGCATGCATATTACCCAATAATACCGCCGAGATAGTGCTGCTATCCATACTCGCCAGATAGGCAGTATACCGATAACCCGCCAGATAGTGCTGCATATTAAACTCCAGATAATGACGCCAGATAGTGCTGTATTATCCCAGATAATACCGCCAGATAGGCTGGTATACCGATTAACCGCCAATGTCTATATTATAACTGCCAGATAGTGCTGTATTTAACCAATAATACTGCCATATAGTGCTGTGCATTACCCATGAAATACCGCCAATAGTGCTTGTATTACCCAGATAATACCGGGAAAAGACCAGATAGTGGCCAACAGAGACCAGTAGTGTGCATCCCAGATAATACCTATGCTGCATGTAAGATAAAGCGATATCTGCATATTACCCAGATAATATCCATTAGTTGCTTCCCAGATAATCGCCATAGCATATTACCTACGATAATACCGCCAGATAGTCTGTATATGTGGACCCAGATACTCCAGATTTATTCCGATAATACCGCCAATAGTGCTGTCGTATTACCCAGATAATACCGCAATAGTGCTGCTGTATACCCAAGATAATACGGCCAGATATTGGCTGTCATATTAACCCAGATAATATGCCAGATAGTGCTGCATATTACCCAGATAATACCGCCAGATAGTGCTGCATATTACCTAGATAATACCGCCAGCATGGCTGTATATTAACCCAGATTAACTAATGGCTGCAATCATCCCGAGTCGCTAACCAAACGGCGATAGTGCTGTATATTACGCCAGGGATAATACTGCCACATAGTGCGTCATATTACCACGATAATACCCGGCCAGATGTGCTATCTATCCGCAGATGAATACCGCAGATAATGCTCATCTTACCACCCAGAATACTGTGCCCTATATTACGGAGATATACCCCCTCAGATATACTGTGTCACAGAGTGCTGTAATTTACCAGAGTAGTACCGCAGATAGTGCTGCATTTACCACTAATACCGCCAGATAGTGCTGCTATTACCCAAAGATAATCGCATGTCTGTATATTACTAGATAATACCGCCAATAGTGCCGCTATACCCATGTAATACCGACCAGATATGCTGTATTACCTGATAATACCTGCCAGATATGTCTGATATTCCCCAGATAATACCGCCGATGGTGCTTATATCATATCCGCGATTTCTGCTAATACCGCAATAATACCGCCAGATAGTGCTGTATATTCCCAAATCTCAGATGGAGTATATACCAGAAACCCCAGATGGCTATATTCCTCGAATTGCCAATAGTCGAATTTACTGATATCCGCAATAGTAATACCGCGAAACCGCATGATAGTGCTGCAATATACTCCAGATAATACTGCCAGATAGTCGCTGCATATTACCCAGATAACTGCCAGATATGCTGTATATTACCGCGATAATACCGCCAATAGTGCTGCAATATTACCCAGTAATACCGCCAGATGTGCGTATATTACCCCCAGATAATACCGCCGAGATAGTGTCTGGCATATTACCCAGAAGATTCTGCCAAGATATGCTGCATATTACCCAGATCTAAGCCCGCAGATAGTGCTGTATTTACCCCAGATCATGTGCTGTAATATTACTAGATAATACCGCCAATAGTGCCGCATATTGACCAAGTATAATACCGCCAGATAGTGCTGCATATTACCTAGATAATACCGCCAATAGTGTCTGCATATTACCCATATAATACTGCCATATAGTGCTACATATTACCCCGATAATACGCCGATAGTGCTTCATATGTCCCGATAATCTGCAATAGTGCTCTATTTACCCAATAATACCGCCAATAGTGCTGCATATTACCACAATAATACTGCGCATAAAAGATAATAAAGAACATACAAAGATGCAAAAAAAAAATAAATTAACAAACCAAAATAGAAAAACCAAAATTAGGTGCTGATATTACCCATGATATACCGCCATATGTGCGCATATGCCTAGATAATACCGCCCGATAGTGCCTTGCATATTCCCACATACTGATATATCTCATATACCCGATACGCCATAGTCTGTATATTACCATATAGTGCTGTATATTGTCTAATCCGCCAATAGTGTCGCCTATAGTACCAAATAATCACCGTTCCAGATAGTGGCTGCATATTACCTAGAAATACCGCGAAGATAATCTAGTGCTGATATTACCAGATAATACTTGCCAGATAATGCGCAAATCTTAACCCAGATAATACTGTCCAGATATGCTTATATTTACCCAAATAATACTGCGCAGATAGTGCTGTATATTACCCAATAATACTGCCAGATGTGCTGCATATTACCCAGAATTATACCGCCATAGTGCTGTTATTACCCAGATAATACGCAGATAGTGCTGTATATACCTCATGGGAAGGCTGGAAAGGGGACAAATAAAGGAATATAATTAACTAATCGCCAATAGGCTGTATATTACCCAGATTAGTACTGCAGAAGTGCTGCATATTACCCGATAATAATACGCGCCAGATTGTGCTTGCATATACCCATATATTACTGCCAGATAGTTGCGGCAGTATAACCCAGAAATCCGCCACGATGTGCGCAGTATTACCCAGATAATACTCGCCAGATGTGCTGTATATTACACCCCAGATAATACCGCAAGATAGTGCTGTATTTACCAAGATAATACCGCCAGATGTGCTGCATCGATTACCAATATACCCCAATAGTGCTGTATATTACCCAGATACACGCGCCAGATAGTGCTGTTATTACCCAAAAAGACCGCCAGATGTGCTGTTTTAACCCAACAAGATAATACCGCCAGTATAGTTGCTGTATTTACCCATATACTGCCAGATAGTTCTGTAAATTACCTAGATAATTAATCCGTCCAGATAGTGCTCTGCATATTACCCAGATCATACTCCAATAGGTCTGCATATTACCCAGATAATACCGCCAGAATAGTCTGCATGATTACCCAGATAATATCCGCCAATAGTCTGCTATTACCTAGATAATACCGCCGCATAGTGCTGCATATTCACCTAAATACCGCCAGATATTGCTGCATATTACACCAGATAATACCGCCAATAGTGCTGGCATATACGTATACCCCAGATAGGGAGATACCCGGATCCGAGATATGTGCTGTATATTACCCAATAATACCTGCCAATAGTGCTGTATATTACACCAGATTAATACGGCCAATAGTTCTGTATTGCATAATACGTACTTCCCCAAATAATATACTGCCAGATAGTTTGTAATGACCCAGATAAGACTGGCCAATAGGCTGCTATTACCCAGATAATACCGCCAATAGTGCTGTCATATTACCCAATCAATACTGCCAGAGTCTTCTGGTTATACCAAATACCTAAGATCAACCGCCAGATAGTGCTCTGCATATACCCAGATAATACCGGCCATATAATGTCTGCATATTACCCACATATACTGACAGATAGTGCTGTATATGACCCAGCTCATACTGCCAGATAGTGGCTGCATTCCCTTAATAATACGCCAGATAGTGCTGCATATTACCCAGATAATACCGCCAGATAGTGCTGCATATTACCCAAATAATACTGCCAGATAGTGCTGTATATTACCCAGATAATACCGACAGATAGTGCCGCATATTACCCAGATAATACCGCCAGATAGTGCTGCATATTACCCAGATAATACCGCCAATAGTGCTGTATATACCTAGATAATACCGCCAGATAGTGCTGCATATACCCAAATAATACTGCCAGATAGTGCTGTATAATTACCTATATAATACCGCCAGATAGTGCTGCATATACCCAGATATACCGCCAGATAGTGCTGCTATTACCACAGAATACTGCCGATCGTGCTGTATATGACCCAGATAATACTGCCAATAGTGCTGTATATTACCCAGATAATACTGCCAGTAGTGCTGTATATTACCAATCATACCGCCAGATAGTGCTGTATATTACTCCAGATAATACCTGCCAGATTAGTGCTGCATATTTACCCAGATAATACATGCCAGATAGTGACGCATATTACCAGAATACGCCAAGATAGTCTGTAATTACCTCGATAATACCGGCCACGATAGGCTGTATATTACCCAAATAATACCGCCAGATAAGCTTTTGATATTACCTAGGAAGATACTGCCGATAGGGCTGATATTACCCCAATAATACGCAGTATAGTGCTGCATATTACCCAGGATAATACTCCCAGATAGTGCTGCATATTACCTCAATAATACTGACGCAGAGACTGTGATAAATACCCAAATAATATGCGCATATGTGCTTATATTACCCGATAATAATCCTGCCAGATAGTGCTGCTATCTTACCCAGATAATACGCCAGATAGTGCTGCTATTACCCAGATAATACCGCCAGATAGTGATGCACTGATTACCCAGATATACTCACCATATAGTGCTCATCTACAGATTCGCAGATAGTGTCTCTTATGCCCAATATACCTGCCAGATAGTGCTGCATTTACCCAGAATAATACCCCAGATTAGTGCTGCATATTTAACCAGATAATACTCGCCAGCTAGTTGGGCCCCTAGATTACCTCGAAATACCTGCCAAGATCGATGCTTGCCTATTACCCAAATAATACGCCAGAGGTGCTGCTATATTACCAGATAATACTGCCACAGATAGTGCTGCATATACAGGATATAACCGCCAGCATAGTGCTGATATATTACCGATAAATAGGCCAGATAGTGATCGTATATACCCCAAGATAATACTGCCAGATAGTATGATGCCGTATATTACCAAGATAATACGCCAGATAGTGCTGTATAATTACCACAAATACTGCCAGTATAGTGCTGCATATTACCCAGAGAATACCGGCCAGTGTTCTGTATATTACCCGAATATACACCCAGATAGTGCCTGAATATTACGCAGATAATACCGCCAGTCGTGCTGCAATTTACCCAGATACTACGGCCAGTAGTCCGTTATATTACCTCAGATAATGCTCCATGATGTGCTGATCCATAGACTAAGTGCTGAATTCCCAGATAATACGCTGCCAGATGTTGCTGTATTACCAGATATACCGCCAGATAGCTGCATATGTAACCAGATAATACTTCTCGAATGCCGATCACGATCATCTCAATGTGCTGTAATACCCAGATAATACGCCAAATAGTGCATGCCATATTACCCAGATAATACCTGCAATAGTGAGCTTATATTACCAGATAATACTGCCAGATAGTGCTCTATATTACCTAGCCAGATAACGCAGGAGTAGCTGTTTTCCGATATGCAGTTGCTGTATTCCCATATAATACCGCAGATAGTGCTGCTATATTACCCAGATAATCCCCAGATAGTGCTGCACTATTACCCAATATACCGCCAGCATAGTGCTGTATATTACATATAATACCGCCAGTATGCCTGCAATTACATACTACCATGCATATGCATACTGCATATGCTAGATATATACCCGGTAGAGTGTCATATCCCTGAAAAGCCAATTAGTGCTGATATTACCAGAATAATACGCCCAGAATGTTGCTCAGTATTACCCAGAATGTACATCAGATCAGATAGTGCGGATATTACCAGAATAAGATGCCAGATAGTGCTGCATATTACCCATATAATACTGGCCATATAGTCTTGCATCTTACCCAGATAATACTGCCAATAGTGCTGGCATATTACCCAAATCTACCCGCCAATAGTCTGCATATTACCCAAATAATACTGCCAGATATGCAGCATATTACCCAATAATACCCCATATTGCTTGTGTAATTACCCATATAATACCGCAGATAGTGCTGCTATTACCCAGATAATACTGCCAGATAGTGCTTGTATATTACCTCAAATAATACTGCCAGATAGTTTTTGATTTTGTGCTGTATCTTACCTCATAATACGCGCCAGATCGTGCTGCATATTAACCCAGATAATACCGCCAGATAGTGCTGCATAGTACCTAATAATACCGCCCGATAGTGCTGATATTTACCGATAGAATACCGCCAGATAGTGCTTTGTATTACCCAATATACCGCCATATATGCTGCATATTACCTAGATAATAGAACCGCCAATAGTGCTGTATATTACCCAGATAATACTGCCAGATAGTGCTGCATATTCCCAGATAATACCGCAAAGTGCTGTATATTACGTCGATAATACCCCAGACGAGTGCCCGTATATTACCTAGATAAACCGCCAGATAGTGCTGCATATTACCCAGATAATACCGCCGATAATAGCTGTATACTACCTACTAACACCGCTCAGATAGTGCTGGCAATATTACCCAGATAATACCGCCAGTAGTGTTCTGCATAATACCCAATAATACCGCCAGATAGTTTCTGCCATATTACCCAGATAATAACCGCCAGATTTAAGTGCTGTATATTACCTAGTTATGCCTGCCACATAGTCTGATATTACCCAGATATGCCGCCACATAGTGCCGTATATTACCCAGATTATACCGCCATATAGTCTTATTTACCTGATAATACCGCCACATATGCTGTATATTACCATCGATAATACCGCCAATAGTGCTGCATATTACTACATAACCGCATATAGTGCCGTTATTACCTAGATAATACTGCCACATAGTGCCGTATATACCCATATAATACCCCAGATAGTTGCTTTATATTACCTAGATATACCGCCACGAGGTGCTGTAAGATTACCTAGATAATCCGCCAATAGTGCTGCATATTGACCTACATAATACCGCTAGATAGTGCTGCTAGTCCCATATAATACCGACACATAGTGCCGTATATTTCCTAGACAATACCGCCAGATAGTGCCGTATTTACCTAGATAATACCGCACATAGTACTGTATAATCACGTAATTATGCCGCCACATAGTGCTGTATATACCTAGATCATACTGCCAGATAGTGCTGTATTTACCTAGATAATACCGCCACATAGTGATGTATATTACTAGATAATAACCGCCAGATGTGCTGCATATTACCCTTACATAATACCGCCAGATGTGCCGTATATTACCTAGATCATACTGCCACATAGGGCCGTATCTTACCCCGATATACCGCCGTGTGGGCTGTATATTACCTAATAACTACCGCCACATAGTGCTGTCTATTCCCTAGATAATACCACCCCGGTAGTCGTGTATATTACCTACAGAATCCGCCAGATAGTGCTGTATATATTACCGAGATAACCGACACATTTGCCGTATATTGCCTAGACAATCCGCCAATAGTGCCGTATTTACCTAATAATACCGCCACATAGTACTGTATAATCCCTAAATTTTTAAGCCGCCACATCGTGCTTATATTACCTAGATAATACTGCAGATAGTGCTGTATATTACCTACATAATACCACAGATATGCTGCATTTACCTAGATCATACCGCCAGATAGTGCTGCATATTACTAGATATACCGCAGATAGTGCTGGCTATTATCTAATATACTACCGCCCACATATTGCGGTTATATTACCTAGATAATACCGCCATATAGTGCTGTATATTACCCATATAATACCGCAGATAGTGCCGTAAAACTAGATAATACCTGCCAGATAGTGCTGTATATTACCTAGATAATACCGCAATAGTGCTGTATATTACCTAGATAATACCCGCCAGATAGTGCTGTATATTCACCTAATTATACCGCCATATAGTGCTGTAGATTACCTGAGCTAATGCCGCCACATAGTCCCTGTATATTACCTAGATAATGCCGCCACATAGTGCCGTATATTACCTAGATATACCACTAATATGCTGTATTTACCTAATATACCGCCAGATAGTGCTGTCTATTACCTAGATTATACCGCCAGATGTGCTTGTATATTACCTACTATGCCCGCCACAAGTCCCTGTAATACCTAGATAATGCCGCCACATAGTGGCCGTATATTACCTAGATAATACCACTAGATTAGTGTGTATATTACCTCGATATACCGCCATTGTTGCTGTACTATTTACCTCGATTATACCCGCCGATAGTGCTGTATCTTACCTCCTATGCCTCCACATAGTCCTGTATATTACCTATCATGGCCGCACAATAGTGCTGTATATTACCTAGATAAGACCACTAGATATGCTGTATATTAAACCAGATAATACCGCCACAAAGTGTCTGTATATTACCCAGATAATACCCACCAGATATGCTGTATATTACCTGATAATACCGCCACATAGTGCTGCATATTACCTAGATAACGACCGCCAATAGTTCTGTATATTACCATGATATCACCGCCGATAGTGCTTCATATTCCCCTAGAAAATTAATACCGCAAATATGCTTTATTTCACCAGATAATACCGCCAGATACGTGCTGTAATATTACCAAGATAAACCGCCAGATAGTGCTGCATATTACCTAGATAATACCGCCAGATAGTGCTGTGTATTACCTAGATAATACCGCCACATAGTGCTGCATATCACCTACATAATACTGCCACATAGTGCTGTATATTACCTACATAATACCGCCAGATAATGTTGCATATTACCTAGATAATAACGCCAGATAGTTGCGGTATCTTTCCTAGATAATCCGTCAATAATGCTGTCTATTACCTATATGACTACCCGCCAGATCAATGTTGCATTCTACCTAGATATAACCGCCAGATCGTGCTGTATATTACCTAGAAATACCGTCAATAATTCGTATTTACCTAGCTAATAACCGCTCAGATAGTGGCCGTATATTACGCTATATAATACCGCCAGATCGTGCTGCATATTACCTAGATACTACCGCCATATAAGTGCTGTATTTACCTACTAATACCGCCAGAAGTGCGTAATATACCTACTATAATGCCGCCACATAATCTGTATATACCTACTATATGTACCACCACATAGTGCGTGCATATTTACCCAGATATACCTGACAATAGTGCTGTATATTAAGCCTACATAATATCGCCCAGATAGTGTACTATACTATATTAGGCTCGTAATTACCGATAGTGCTATATTATGACAGGCTATTTAGCCAGATAGTGCTGTTATTATCATAATACCGCCAGATAGTGATTATATTACTACATAATATGCAGATAGTGCACGACTAACATTTTGAGAGCTATATTACCAAGGCATAATCCGCCAGTATAGTTTGGACTGATAGCAGGGTTTAAATTATTACCATAGATAATACACTCAGCACAGACATCACTAATACCGCCACCATCTGCATAACAATGAGTTCAAATACAGAGTCAGTGTCGGGTATGTAAACAGTGACATGTCTTACTCTGAGGTAAGCTGCGGCGAACGGGGAGCAGCATGTGTCTGTGGACAAGTGACATTTGTGCCCACTATCAGGAGGTTTCCTTGGCACTACACTGTCTTAGCACAGCGGCGACTGGCGGTTTATGTAGTGTCCTTAGTCCTGAGCACCTAGTTGGCGTATTATGTTGTGTCCTTATTTCTGATGACCTCCTGGCCGGATTTGTGGTGTCCTGTTTCTGAGACACTATGTGGCGGTATGATGTGGTGTCCTGTATTCTGAGACACTATGGCGGTATTATTGGTTTTCCTTGTATTCTGAGGGCCCTATTTGGCGGTATTACGTGGTTGGTCCTGTATTCCTAGGACACTATGTGGCGGTATTATGT
>WNYA01000911.1:43673-63491 GCA_019512145.1 Engystomops pustulosus | reverse complement strand
TTACCTAGATAATACCGACAAATAGTGGTGTATATTACGTAGATTTAAGTAGTCCGCCAGATATGTGCCGTATATTAGAGCCTACGCTACATACACACGCGCAAGATGCGAGGGTCGATAATCCTAGTCCTACACGATAAGAATTTAAGTTACCGCCAGATAGTGCTATATTACCAGCAATACACGCCAGATAGTGCTGCATATTTACCCAGATAATACCGCAGAAGTGCTGCAGATTTATGTAGCGATGTATACAATCCGTCTTAAGATGGGGGCCACATAGGTGCCGTTTAGGATTAGCAGCATCTCGCTCACTTCCTGTTTTCCGCTCATTCTCCATCTGCTGAGTCACGTTTAGGCACAAAAAAAAAAAATTATCCTGACTGCAGCAGAGAAATACGGAAGTGAGCGCCGCGTCTGCGTCCCCTGCGTATATATACAGGTCACCGGGCGCCGGAGCGGGCACAGAGCACACAGTAAGTGCCAGGGCATTGTCTATAGGGGACGGGGGAGGGGACACGACTGCTCTCCACCACCTCCCCATCTGTCTCTTCAGTCTCATAGTCTGTCTCTCTCTCCAGTCTCTGACCCTCTGTCCCTCTCTCCAGCGCAGGGCACAAACTTTCCTCCTCTCGAGGTCCAGGAGACGGGAAGCCATGTCCAGCACAGAGTACGGGACGTATGGAGCCGAGGAGGAGGAGCAGCAGCAGCCACTGCGGTGAGTTGTGATACACTGTAACGACACCACATAACGAAGCTGTGTGTAAGGTTGTTACATTGTTGTGTGCACTGATCTCTATACTAAGGGCAACCTTGGAGGTTTTGGTCCAGATTTACGCTGGATAGTACGGGGTTAAATCTTTAGGGCTATTAATCCCAGATGTGTTTAGACTGCACCGACCCCACCATCGCTCTGTAGGGGGCACATTGTAGCAAACTCCCTGCTCTTGGTCAAAGGACAGCAGGGAGCGGTGGCGCTGACACACTGTAACGAGTCCTGGCACATCTCCAGCGCTCTGCCTTTATTCACACTGTGTGGTGCTGGGCCCGGAGAACTGCAGCTCCTCTTCATGGTGCAGTAACACGGCCTGGCCACTACACAGAAAGGGGCGCTATTCCAGAGGCAGATGATTAGTGGGGGACCCCATGATCCTAGTGTTCTTAAGTATTGATAGATCCATGTAGATTTCTCTAGTTACCTCCAGAGCTGCCCCGTCCCTCTCCCGGTCATGTGATGTTTTTCAGACTTCAGTCACATGAGCTCCCACAATGCACCGCTCTGTGGGGTCAGCAGAATTGTGAATTCAGCTCTGGATGTAAATGGGGAAGGAAACACAAAGTGATGTAAAAGTTCTGGATTCTCGGTTCCTTAATATTCCTGAGCTGAGATTTCCCCTAGCACCGGCACTGACTACTACTCCCACTCTCCTCCGTGTCTCTCCAGGCCGACAGATCTGTCCGAACTCCTCAAGGAAGGGACGAAGGAATCTCACACCCAGGCGGAAAATACCAAGTTTGTGAAGGAATTCCTGAAAGGTCGGATCAAGCGAGAATTATTTAAGGTGAGAGGAGCGGGAGTGTAAAGCATGGAGGCGCCGCCTCTTGTTCTATAGAGATTACATGTCTGTCTCCTGTGCACAGCTGGCCACCGCCGCCCTGTACTACACGTATTCTGCGCTGGAGGAGGAGCTGGACCGTAATAAGCAGCACCCCGCCATCGCCCCCCTGTACTTCCCCCAGGAGCTGCACAGGGCCGAGGCTCTGAAGAGGGACGTCGCCTATTTCTATGGAGAAGACTGGGAGGACACGGTACACTGCTCCCAGGCCACGCAGGCCTACGTGGACCGCATCCGACACCTGGGCCGCCACAAGCCCGAGCTGCTCGTGGCTCATGCCTACACCCGCTACATGGGGGATCTCTCCGGAGGCCAAGTACTGAAGAAGGTGGCCCAAAGAGCCCTGCACCTGCCCAGCACCGGGGAGGGGATCCAGTTCTATCTGTTTGATAACGTCACCAATGCCCAGCAATTCAAACAGCTCTACAGAGCAAGACTCAACACCCTGGAGCTGGACGCTGAGGCCAAGAAGAGCATGGTGGAGGAGGCCAACAAAGCCTTCCTGTTCAATATGCAGGTAAGTGGCCACCACCACCTGGTGTAATGATTAATAATGCTGCCTTATGTACAGGAATATAACTACTATAATAGTGCCCCCTATATTCTTGACAATAGGGGGGCAGTATTATAGTGTATATTCTGTACCATCAGGGGCAGTATTATAGTAGTCTATATTATTGTAACATAGGAGGGCCGTATTATAGTAGTATATTCTTGTCATAGGGGGGCAGCATTTATAGTAGTTATCTTCTTGTACATAGGGGGGGCAGTCTTATAGTAGTTAATTCTTGTACATAGGGGCAGTATATAGTAGTTATATTCTTGTACATAGGGGCAGTATATTATAGTATATATTCCTGTCATAGGAGCAGTAATTATAGTAGTTATATTCGTGTAGATAGGGGCAGTATTATGAGTTATGGTATATGGCAGATTTAGTAGTTATATTCCGTACATAGGGGGCAGTATTATAGTAGTATATTCTTGTATCCATAGGGGCAGTATATAGTAGTTAGTATTTCTTGTACATAGGGGGCAGTTTATAGTAGTTATATTCTTGTACATAGGGGCAGTATTATAGTAGTTATATTCTTGTAATACGGGGCATATTATAGTAGTTATATTCCTGTAATAGGGCAGTATTTTAGTAGATATTCTGTAATAGGGGTCGAGTTAGTATTATAGTAGTTTATTTCCTGTACATAGGGGCAGCAGTATTATAAGTAGTTATTTCTTGTAGTAGGGGGCAGTATTATAGTAGTTTATATCCTGTACATAGGGGGCAGTATTTTGTTATAAGTAGTTTATTCTTGTAATAGGGGCATTATTATAGTACGTTATATTCTGTACATAGGGAGGGCAGTATTATAGTAGTTAGATTCCTGTACATAGGGGCAGTATTATAGTAGTTATATTCTGTACAAGGGGGCAGTATTATAGTGTTATATTCTGTACCATGGGGCAGTAATTATAGTAGTTATATTTTTGTACATAGGGGCAGATATTATATAGTAGTTATATTCTGTAATAGGGGAGTATATAGTAGTTATATCTGTAATAGAGGCAGTATATAGTAGTTTATATTCCGTACATAGGGGCCGGTATTCAGTAGTTAATCATGTACATAGGGTGGCAGTATTAAGTGTATATTCCTGTACATAGGGGGCAGTATATATAGTGTTTATTCTGACATAGGGGCAGTATTATAGTGTTATATTCCTGTACATAGAGGGCAGTATTATAGTAGTAATTTGACATGGGGGCAGTTTATAGTAGTTATATCTCTTGTACATAGGGGGCAGATTTATAGTAGTTATATTAACTGTACATAGGGGCAGATTACTAGTTATATTCGTGTACATAGGGGCAGTTAGTAGTTATATCCTTACATAGGGAGCAGTATACAGTAGTTATATTCGTGGTACATCAGGTGGCAGTATTATAGTATATATCTTCCTGTACATAGGGGCAGTAGTATTATAGTAGTTATATTCCTGTACATAGGGGAAGTCTTATAGTAGTTTATCTTTGTACATAGGGGGCAGATATATAGTTTATATTCCTTGTACATAGGGGGGCAGTTATTAGAGTTTATAGCCTGTACCGTAGGGGCAGTATTATAGTAGTTATATTCTGTAAGGGGAATTATCGTAGTTAATCTGACATAGGGGCAGTAGTATATAGTAGTTATCTTCCTGTACATAGGGGGCAGATTATAGAGTTATATTATTGTAAATAGGGGGCAGATTAAGTAGTATATCCTTGTAATAGGCAATTATAGTAGTTATATCTGCTCATAGGGGACGTATTTTAGTAGTTATATACTGATACCATTAGGAAGGCAGTTAGTATAGTAGTTATATTCCTGTTACATAGGGGGCAGTATTATAGTAGTACTATTTTGTACCTAAGGGGCCAGTATTATAGTAGTTATATCCTGTACATAGGGGGGGCAGTATTATAGTAGTTATATTCCTGTACATGGGGGCGTATTATAGTAGTTTATATCTGTACATAGGGGCAGTATTATAAGTTATATTCTGTACATAGAGGCAGTATTATGTAGTTATATTCTGTACATAGGGGGCAGTATTATAGTAGTTATATTCTTGTACATAGGGGGCTTTATAGTAGTTATATTCCTGTACCTAGGGGCAGTAGTATTATAGTATTAATCCTTGTACATAGGGGCAGTATTATAGTAGTATATTCTTGTACTAGGGGCAGTATTATGAGTAGTTAATTCCTGTTAACATAGGGGGGCAGTATTATAGTAGTTATATTCTTGTCATAGGGGGGCAGTCGTATTATAGTAGTATATTCTGGACATAGGGGCTATATAGGGGTCAGTATTATAGTAGTTAATCTGTAATAGGGGCAGTAATTATAGTAGTTATATTCCGTCATTAGGGGGCAGTATATAGTTAGTTATGATGACTAGGGGGGCAGTATTATAGTAGTTATATTCCTGTACATAGGGGGCTTATTATAGTAGTTATATCCTGATAGGGGGCAGTATTATAGTGTTCATCTTGTATGGGGGCGTATTATGTAGTTATATTCCTGTACATAGGGGCAGTATATTAGTAGTTATATTCTGTCATAAGGGCAGTATTTAGTAGTATATTCTGTACATAGGGGGCAGTATTATAGTAGTTATATTCTTGTACATAGGGGGCGATATTTAGTAAGTATCATTCTTGTACATAGGGGGAGCATTTATTGTATATATTCCTGTACATAGGGGGCAGTATTATAGTAGTAGTTATATTCTTGTAATAGGGGGCAGTATTATGTAGTTATATTGTGTACATAGGGGCGTATTATAGTAGTTAGATTCTGTGACATAGGGGCAGTATATATAGTTATATTCTTGTACATAGGGGGCAGTATTGATAGTTATATTCTTGTTACATAGGGGGCCTATTATAGTAGTATATTCTTGTACTAGGGGGCAGTATTATAGTTAGTTATATTCCTGTACATAGGGGGCGCAGTATTTATATAGTTGATATCTGTACATGGGGGCATATAGCAGTATTAAGTAGTGATATTCTGTACATAGGGGCAGTATTATAGTAGCAGTTATAGTCCAGTTATATCACTGGGGCAGTATTATATAGTTATATTCTTGTACATAGGGGCAGTATTATAGTAGTTATATTCCTTGTACATGGGGGCAGCAGTATTATAGTAGTTTTATATTCTTGTACATAGGGGGCCAGTATTATAGTAGTTAATTACTGTACGTAGGGGCAGTTATAGTAGTATTTCCTGTACATAGGGGGCAGTTATTATAGTAGTTATATTCCTGTACAGTTTAGGGGGCAGATTTATAGTAGTTATATTCTTGTACATAGGGGCAGTTATTATAGTAGTTATTCTGTACAGTAGGGGGCAATAAGTTAGTTTATCTCTGAATGTGGGGCAGCTATATAGTAGTTATATTCCTGTACATAGGGGGCAGTATTATAGTGTTATCATTCCTTTCATCATATGGGGGGGCAGTATTATAGTAGTTATACTTCCTTGTACATAGGGGGGCAGTATTATAGTAGTTATATTCTTGTACATGGGGGCGTTACTTATATGTCAGTTTATTCCTGTACATGAGGCAGTCAATTATAGTGTTATATTCTTGAATAAGGACAGATTATAGTAGCTATTATATTCTGTACATAGGGGGGCCAGTATTATAGTAGTTATATTCTTGTACATAGGGGGCAGTATTATAGTAGTTATATTCCTGTACAAGGTGGGCAGTATTATAGTTTTATATTCTTTACATAGGGGGCAGTCTATAGTAGTTATATTCTTTGTACATAGGGGGCAGTATTATAGTGAGTATATTTCTTGTACATAGGGGGCAGTATTATATAGTGTATTCTGTACATAGGGGCATTATTATAGTAGTATATTCTTGTACATGGGAGCAGTATGATAGGGGGACAGTATGGATTATAGTAGTTATATTCTGTACATAGGGGCGTATTAAGTAGTTATATCTGTAATAGGGGGCAGAGTAGTGTAGTTATATTCTGTACATGGGGGCAGTTTAAGTGTATTAGAGTATACTTCCTGGACAGGGGGTGGCCCAGGTATAGTAGTCGTGTATATTCCTTTACATAGGGGGCATATATAGTGGTTATATTACTGTACCTAGGGGGCAGTATTATAGTGGTTATATTCCTGTACTAGGGGGGCAGTATTATAGTAGTTATATCCTGTACATAGGGGGCAGTATAGTTATTTATTATTAGTCGGTTATATTCTTGTACATAGTGGCAGTGTATATAGTGGTTTTATTATTCTGTCATAGGGGGCAGTATTATAGTAGTTATATTTGTACATAGGGAGCAGATGTATAGGGGGCAGTTATTATTCCAGTATTATAGATTATATCTTGTACATAGGGGGCAGTATTTATGTAGTATATTACTGTACGTAGGGGGGCAGTAGTATAGGAGTTATCTGTACATAGGGGCAGTAGTATAGTCGTTATTTATTTCTGTACATAGGGGGCAGTATTATAGTAGTTATTGTACTGTGATACATAGGGCGGGACCGTATTATAGTGGTTATATCTTGTACATAGGGGGGAGCCAGTATATGTAGTTATATTCCATGTACATGGGGGCAGTAGTATTATAGTAGTTATATCTGGTACATAGGGGGCAGTATTATAGTAATTATATTCTGGTACATAGGAGGCAGTATTAAAGTAGTTATATTCTGTGTACATACTGTGGGGCAGCATTATAGTAGTTATATTCCTGTACAAGGGGCAGTATTATAGTAGTTGATATTCTTGTACATATGGGGGCAGTATAGGTTATATTCTTGTAAAGGGGCTAGTATTATAGTAGTTATATTCTTGTATCATAGGGGGCAGTATTATAGGTTAATTGCTGGAGCAGTATTACATAGTTATTCTTGGTACATAGGGGGCCAGTTAAGTAGTATTGCTTACATACGCAAGTAAGTATTATCTGAGGCACTAATAGTGAGTATATTCAACACGGGCATAGAGCATAGTTTTATTGGAAAGTGCAGTACCTAAAGATGACATTTGTCATAGCGCAGTCCTTGCCCACTACTGACAAGGCAGTATATAGTGTATTCTTGCTGGAGAGTAACTCCCGTCTCGTCAGTTATCTCGCAGTATGCGGTTTTTACAGTAGTATATCGAGTCAGTAGTCAGAGTGCAGTAGCGAGTAGTGGCCCAATCGTCAGCAGCATAGCCGCGCAGCCATAGTATTCGATTAGTAGTTATATTACTTGTACATAGGGAGCAGTTATATAGTAGTTATATTCCTGTACATAGGGCAGGGGCAGTATGTATAGTAGTTATACTGTATCGCAATTTGTACATTAAGGGGCATTAGTATAGTGGAGTTTAGTATTATTTGTACATAGGGATGCAGTATTAGTATGTAGTTATATTCTTTACACAGGGGGCACTATTATAGTAGTATATACTTTACATAGGCATGTATTCTAGGGGGCAGTATTATAGTAGTTATATTCTTGTACTAGGGGGCGTATTATAGTACGTGATATTCCTGTACATAGGGGGGCGTAAGTGTTATATTCTGCATAGAATTATAGTAGTTATTCTCTACATAGGGGGCAGTATTATAGTAGTTATATTCGTACGATAAGGGGGCAGTATTTAGTCAGTTATATTCTGGTACATAGGGGGCAGCAGTATTATGTGTTATATTCCTGTGAATATAGGGGGCAAGTAGTAGTAGTATTATTCCTTGACAGAGGGCATATTATAGAGTTTATTCCGTACATAGGGGGACTAGAGTTACATTTGTGAGGAGATTATAGATTATATCTTGTACATAGGGGGGGCAGTATTATAGTAATTAGATTCTATTTGTAAACATAGGGCGGACATATTTAAGTAGTTATATTCTTGTACATAGGGGCAGATAGTATTATATTGTACCTAGGGCTTTATAGTCTTTGTATCTGTATAGGGGGCCGTATTTATTATTATATTCTTGTACATAGGGGAGCAGTATTATAGTATAATTCTGTAATAGGAGGCAGTCTTAGGTAGTTACTTACCTTGATACATGGGGGGGCAGTAATTATAGTAGTTATATTCTTGTACATAGGGGGGGCAGTATTATAGTTGTTTTATTGTATATAGGAGGCAGTATGTAGTAGTTATATTCCTGTACATTAGGGGGCAGTATTTAGTTATTATATTCTTACCATAGGGGGCCAGGTGATTATTGCTAGTTTATTTGATACATAGGGGGCAGTTTATTATAGAGTTCATATTCTTGTACATAGGGGGTCAGTATTATAGTTAGTTATATTTCGCGTGTACATAGGGGCAGGATATAGTATATAGTTTTATTCCTGTACATACGGGTAGTATTAATAGTGAGTTAATCTTGCATGGCATAATTTCGTGTTAATGTACATAGGGAGAGTAGTTATAGTAGTATATTCTTGTGACATAGGGGGCAGTATAGATTTAGTTATTCTCTTACATAGGTGGCAGTATTAGTAGTATCGTCTAGGTATTCATATGTTATTCTGTACATAGGGGGCAGTATTATAGTAATTATATTCGTTGTACTAGGGGGAGTATTCCATATTTTAGCCGTGCATGAGCAGTTATAGTAGTTATATTCTATACATAGGGGGCAATATAGTTCTCATGTAATAGGGATATGTTATATAGTCCTGTACATAGGGCGGCAGTATTATAGTAGTTATATGTCGTGGATATAGGAGGCATAGTATTAGTAGATTATATCTCTATAGACATAAGGGGGACAGAGATTATAGTAGTTATATTCTGTACCATAGGGGCAGTAATTATCAGTAGTATATTCCTTACATAGGGGGCTAGGTATTATAGTAGTTATATTCTGTACATAGGGCAGTATTACGTGTCTATATTCCTGTACATAGGGGAAGTATTATAGGTAGTTATATTCTGTACATAGGGGGACAGTAGTGGCGGCAGTAGCTATCGTAGTTATATTCTTGTACATAGGGCAGTATTATAGTAGTTTTAGATTCCTTGGACATAGGGGGCCAGCTTATGTAGTTATATTCTTGTACATAGGGGGCCAGTAGTATAGTCGTTGATAGTATTGTACATAGGGGGCAGTTATTATTGTGATATATTCTTGGACATAGGGAGCCGTATATAGTAGTTATATTCTTGTACATAGGAGGCAGTATATAGTAGTATATTCCTGTAATAGGGGCAGTAGTATATAGTAGATTCTTGTACATAGGGGGCAGATTATAGAATTATATTCTTGTACCTAGGAAGCAGTATGTATAGTAGTTATATTCTTGTTACATAGGAGGCAGTATTCTTAGTAGTTATATAACCTAGACATAGGGGGCAGTATTATAGTCGTATTTCTTGTACATTAGGGGGCAGTTTCTAGTAGTATATTCTTGTACATAGGAGGCAGTATTCATAGAGTTATATGTCCTATTAATAGGGGGCAGCGGGGCAGTCTATAGTAGTTATTTCTTGGACATAGGGGAGTATTAGAGTAGTATATTATATACATAGGGGCGCAGTAGTCTAGTTAGTTTATTCATGTACATAGGGGGCAGCTTCTAGTAGTTATATTCCTGTACATAGGGCAGTATTATAGTAGTTATATTACTGTACATAGGGGCAGATCTTATGTATTATATTCTTTGCACATAGGGGCAGATATAGTGTAATTCTTGTACATGGGTGGCAGTATTATAGTCGTTATCTTCTGGTACATAGGGGGCCAGTATATAGTCGTTATAGTCTTGTACCATAGGGGGGGCAGTATAGTATTATAGTAGTTTATCTTACATTGGGGGCAGTATTATAGTAGTTATATTCCTGTACATCGGGGGCAGTATTATAGTTAGTTTATCTTGTACATAGGGGGGCAGTATAAGTAGTATATTTTTGTACATAGGGGGCAGTAGTATAGTAGTTATTCCTTGTACTAGGGGCCGTTTATAGTAGTATTTTCCTGTACTAGGGGGAGTATTATAGTAGTTATAGTCTTGTACATAGGGGGCAGCTTTATAGATAGTTAGATTCTTGTAAATCAGGCGGACTTCTCCAAAGCGGGTTATAAAATAAAAGCCGAGCTGTGATTGGTTGACAAGAGTAACAAGGAGCAGTAGTTAAAATGGCCGCTTTCTCATTGCCGCTGCTTAGGTTACGGTTGTGCATTTACGGTTTAATACTTGCGGTTACACTGCGGCCTCTGTGCCGAGATACCAGGAGATCTTTGTGTAGCGGAATAAATTATAATAAAAATCTCTGACGAGTAAATTCTTCCTGTGTGTGAAGTGTTTGTCATGGATAAGCGGCGCCTGCGTCCGTCAGACTCCAGTCATTGACCAATTGTGGAGTAACTACAAGAGATTCATTATCTCTATGTGATCTGGGTGACAGGTAAAGGGATCCCGTCAGCCAGTGTGACCATGTGGTAAGTATAATCCTCACACTACTGTGCTCTGTGCTCCCTGCAACCAGTAGTATTAGTAGCAGTAGGACTGTGAAATACGGATTAATATTGTAGCACTGGGGCTGTGTCCTCACACTGCTGTGCTCTCTGCAACCAGTGTTCGGTATGTGTAATCATACCTCTGTGTATGTTGTTAGTAGCAGCAGGACTATGAAATAAAGATTTATATTTCAGGAGTGTAGCTTTCCCAGGTGCCCTGGGGGGTGTCCTCACACTGCTGTGCTCTCTGCAGTACGTTGCTGCACATTTCCTCTGTTCCAAATAAAAGCTCTAGCAATCTTGTGGTCGATTACTGAAGCTTTTACAGTGATATACTCTAAATTCTTATAAGTTGTATAACAGAGTCCAAAGCACGGGAAAGCTGGGTCTAAACCACTATAGACCTGACACTGCTTTCCCATAGGGATAGAATAATAGACAGAAAAGTCAACAATAGATGCCAAAAATCAACTTTCACCAAATGGGTAAAGATTGGGGTACAGTCGGTGCCCATCGCTGTCCCAAACAAATGTTTGCAGAAGGTCAAACATTTTGCTTGAGAACAATTTCTGTACGGAGAAGCAAAAGTGATATAAAAGTTCTGAACACGTCAAGGACCCTCCTCAGGTATCATGTAAGATGCTGTGGTAGAGGGACTCCACGTCAGGTGCCATAGCGAGGTCCTCCAGCTTCTCATGTGAAAGGTCAGAGAGGTCGATATAAACTCGGCCGTCATCCTGTGGGCATCAGGACTGATGAATGATGGAACCTGTTTTATCTTTATACTGATACATAGCGTCATTGCAGAGTCATGGAGAGGCCTTGTGTATGTTCTAGGACTTTCAGCACAGAGATTCTCCAGAGATTTTCATGTGGGTTCATAAAGATTGGATCCAGTGCCATCAGCTCTGTGTTCAGCACCGTGGACCAGCACCACGTCACATAGCTGTGCTGAACATTCATGGGCCCTCAATTAACTAAAAACAGTTCAGTGTGTACTATGTGCAGTGTAGTGTGCAGGGGTGCCAGATTCAGGATTTCTGGCGCACTTTCTTCATGAATCTGGTGCCCCCTACACTGCCCCGACAGAGGGCACCACTTTTTCTTGTTGCACCTGTAACACATAGGGGCACATTTACTAAGGGTTCATAGGACGCATTTTCAACGGGATTCCCAACTTTTTAGTTTTGCCCTGAATTACCCTGAGTTTTTGGTGCACGCAATCGGATTGTGGCGCATCGGCGTTGGCTTGTATGCGACACGAATCGGGGGGCGTGGACGTCGGACAACCCGACTGATTCGGACAAACAGCGGAATTTAAAAACTGTGTTGCAAGATCATCACTCACATGCACCGGGAAGAAGAAGGTGAACTCCGGCGGACCTCAGCGGGGAAAGCGACACATGCAGGAAATTGGACGCACAATCTTAGTGAATCGCGGCAGACCCGAATCTTCGTCCAACATTCCGGATCGGCGGCGACGGGTAAGTAAATGTGCCCCATAGGGCGTGCAACACATTTCTGTCAGACTTTGCATGATAAATCTGGTGCTTGGTCCGACTGAGCACCCAGTGCCCCTGCAATATTGCAGCTGTGACACAAAACGGTCACGTGCAACACAAATGTAGCGCTGACACTTCTTAAATACCTGTCCAAGTAGTTCGCACCTAAAAGAACGTGCAAAATCCGACATAAAACTTGCGCCCGGCCCTTAGTAAATATGCCCCATGATGTGTTCATGACTTTTGATCCACAAGAGATATTGCTGATGTGATTGCAGAGATCAATATCTGAGACGATTCTGGTCTCTGATACGTAACATGACCACCTTCCAATCAGAAGAACTTGCCCTTGATCCAATATAGCCACATTGAAGATGGCGGCCATGTTGGAGACGAAGCATAAATGATAGCAGCACCCCCACCCATTGCTTGCTGAGGAATTCAGATATGTAATTTCCCTATTGTTTCTGAAATAAAAGGGTGTTCTGGGTTTTCCCCTTGTACATTAGCTGGGAAATCTGGGTGAGTACCAATATGGCCGTCCCTTCCGTCTTCAATATGTGGGTGCAGCGCCCCCTACTGACTGGCAGAAGGCTGCTACCAGTCGCAATAGACATGGGGCACTCTGTGTGGAGGAGCTTGTGGAACTACATCTCCCAGCAGACTGTGATAGTGCTGGGCTGGGAGTTGTAGTCCTGGATGTCTTGTAAAGACACGTTCACACTCGTCATATGACTCAGGACCTCCGTGTATAGACTGTATGTATACAAATACACAGCTGCGGTGACATGAGGGGGGTGGTAGTAGTACGGCCTAGTCACTAGGCCTCGGGCTCTCTGCTGTCACCATGGAAACACCTCCATGAATGCAAACAAATAGCAGAGGAGGCCGGGCCCTGCCGCTTTCCTCACGGCCTGTGAATGGTTGTCCCCAGCAACACATAGACTCCTATTACTAGCGGTGGGGGATTGTACGAGGCTGCTGGGCTCTGGAAATGCAACAGGTGACTCCGGGATCCTGGGAATATCTCGCCCTCTCCTGACATCACTTCAGTCTGAGGTGACGTATTTCATATCCCTTTCCTCGGACATCTGTTCAGGTGTAGAGTTACTGAGCCCCGCCATCAGCCGTAGATTGTAAGCTCCTGAGACCAGGGATGGGAAATATATTATTATTGCCCCCTGTATGGTTATAACCATCACATATCTGTCACTAGTCGTGCCGCCTGCGGTCTGCGCTGAGCCCTAGTAAATATTGACTTGAGATTAGCAGATACGTGCGAGGTACGAGGTATAGGAATCCACTGCATTCACCACATACATTGCATCTATATTTATCTATGTGTTCCTGGAAATCCCAGGGAGAATGTCACATGTTTACTGATGTCTTATACATTATTAGACTGATACAATCTGGAAATATTCACATCCAAGAGGGAGGAGACAATCATGTTATATACTCCAGAGCTGCACTCACTATTCTGCTGCTGCTGCTGGTGCAGTCACTGTGTACATACATGACATTACTTATCCTGTACTGATCCTGAGTTACATCCTGTATTATACTCCAGAGCTGCACTCACTATTCTGCTGCTGGTGCAGTCACTGTGTACAGACATACATGACATTACTTATCCGTACGATCCTGAGTTACATCCTGTATGTATACCCGCAGCTGGCACTCACTATTTCTGCTGCTGGTGAAGAATAACACTGTTAGATACATGACATTACTTATCCTGTACTGATCCTGAGTTACTTCTGTATTATACCCCAGCGAAGCTGCACTCCACTATTCTGCTGCTGGTGTCGTTCACTGTTGTACATACCTGACTTACTTATCCTGTCTGATCCTGAGTTACATCCTGTATTATACTCCAAGCTGCACTCAATTCTGGCTGCTGCGTTGCAGTCACTGTGTACAACATGACATACATTTTATCCTGTACATCCTGCACGTATACATCCTTGTATTAACCCAGAGCTGCACTCACTTATCTGCTCTGCTGGTGCAGGCACTGTGTTACTACATGACATACTTATCCTGTACTGATCCTTAGGTTACATCCTGTATTATCCTCCAGAGCTGCATCTCACTATTCTGCTGCTGGTGGTACAGTCACTGTGTACATACATGACATTACTTATCCTGTACTAGACCTGAGTTACATCCGTATTATACCCAGCTGCACATTCACTATTCTGCTGCTGGTGGCAGTCACTGTGTACATACATGACATTACTTTCCCTGTACTGATCCTGAGTTACATCCTGTATTATAACCCAGAGCTGCACTCACTATTCTGCTGTGGGAGTCACTGTGTCATACATGACATTACTTATCCTGTACAGATCCTGAGTTACATCCTGTATTATACCCAGAGCTGCACTCCTATTCTGCTGCTGGTGCAGTCACTGTGTACATACATGACATTACTTATTCCTGTACGTCCTGATCTTACATCCTGTATTATACCCCAGAGCTCACTACACTATCTGCTCTGGTGCAGTCACTTGTACATACATACATTACTATCCTGTACTACGATTCTGAGTTGACATCCTGATATACCCAGAGCTCACTCACTATTCTGTGTTTCGTGGCTGGTGCGTCACTGTATACAATACAATGACATCTTACCTGTACTGATCCTGATTACATCCTGTATCTACCTCCGAACTGCCTCCATATTACTAGGCTTTAGTTTGTGTAAACATCAGTCAGTTTATGAAATTTATACAGTGACTGACCTCGGTCGTGGATGTGAAATATGAGAAATTTGCCATTGTGAAGGATCATAGTGAGGTCGCCAGTGTCAATAGGAGACAGACTGGTGTGCCATCAAGAAGTTTGTGAATCGGAGATGAATCCTTCATTAAAAGATGCGCATGCGTGAGATCCAGATGATTCAAAGGTGAGGTCACAACCTTAGGTAACACAGCTCATATGAAATATACTATGAGAAGTCTATATGACTGGCCATCTGGAGTGTTCTAGGAGAAGCAAGTTCACCGATGCCTCTGCGGTATTGTGTCGCAGGACGACATGAATCAACGTACTGGTAGACCTGCTGAGGCATCCTGGAGGAAGAGGAACTACACCTGTCTTCGAATACTGTGATCACACTGTCCTCATGAACTGGAGAGACACCCCAACGGGTACAATCCAAACCCCCCATCACATAGGGAGACTGTCAGCATGGCGCCAACTTCTGTGTTCCAACAGTGCAGTAAACCGCCCCCTGTCCTATAGTCTCCTCTCCCCGGGATGTAATGGCTGATAACAAATAGATTGTACCACCCTGTACAGTCTCCTCTCCCCGGATGTATATGGCTGATAACAGAGAGTAATAGTTGTATCCCCCCTGTACAGTCTCCTCTCTCTCCCGGGTGTAATGGCTGATAACAGAAGTAATAGATTGTTATCCCCCCCTGTACAGTCTCCTCTCTCCCCGGGTGTAATGGCTGATAGCAGAGATACTAATAGATTGTATCCCCCCTGTACAGTCTCCCTCCCCGGGTATGTATGGCTCCTGGAATATCAGAGAGTAATAGATTGTATCCCCCCTGTATCATCTCCTCTCCCCGGATGTAATGGCGTGATAACAGAGAGTATAGATTGTATCCCCTCCCCCCCCCTGTACAGTCCTCCCTCTCCCCGGATTAATGCTGTAACGAGAGTAATAGATGTATCCCCCCCTGTACAAGTCTCCTCTCCCCAGGATGATGTCTGTAAAGAGAGTAATAGATTGTATCCCCCTGTACAGTCTCCTCTCCCGGGATGTAATGGCTGATAACAGAGAGTAATAATTGTATCCCCCCTTGTACAGTCTTCCTCTCCCCGGATGTAATGGCTGATAACAGAGTATATAGATTGTATCCCCCCTGTACAGTCTCCTCTCCCCGGGGTGTAATGGCTGATACAGGAGTCAATAGATTGTATCCCCCCTGTACAGTCTCCTCTCCCCGGGTGTAACGGCTGATAACAGAGAGTAATAGATTGTATCCCCCCTGTACGTCCTCCTCTCCCCGGGGTGGTAATGGCTGTAACAGAGAGTATAGATGTATCCCCCCCCCCCCCCCTGTACAGTCTCCTCTCCCGGCCGGTGTAATGGCTGAAACAGAGATAATAATGGAATTCCCCTCCCCCGTCACTATCAGTCTCCTCTCCCCCGGGGTAGATGTGTATTCCCCCTGTACGTCCTCTGCTCCCAGCACGGGGAGTGAATGGCTGATATACAGAAGTAATAATATGTACCCCCCTGTACCCAGTCTCCTCTCCTCCCCGGGATTATGTGCTGATAACAGATAATGTTGTATCCCCCCTTACAGTCCTCCTCTCCCCGGATGGTTAATGGTGATAACAGAGAGTATATGATTTGTATCCCCTCCCTGTACAGTCTCCTCTCCCCGATGTAAGGCGACCGTAGAGTAATAATACTACCCTGAAGTCGCTCTCCCGGTGTCTGGCTATAACAGAAGTAATAGCGCTTCTATCCCTGGTTAAACATGGCTCTCCCCCCGGTTAGGCAACAGTAATGATTGTATGCTACCCACCACTGTAATCCAGTCCATCCGCGCCCCAGGACTCCTGCATAATGGCTGATAACAGAGAGTAATGTTGTAGTCCCCCCTGTACAGCTCCTCTCCCGTCGGTGTATGGCTGGATACAGAGAGTAATAGTTGGTATACTCCCCCCCCCTGTACAGTCTCCTCTCCCGTGTGGTGTAATGGCGATACCGAGAGTATAATTGTATCCCCCCTGTCAGTCTCCTCTCCCTCCGGGATCCTAGTAATGTTATAACAGGTGAGGATACATTGTGCCGACATCCCTACCTGTACGCCTCCTCTTTGCCCAGCCCGAAGGCGATTCACATGGATTGTGCTGTAAGCCAGAGTAATCGATCTTGTATCCCCGTTCCCCTGTTTAACCAAGTCCTCCTACTCCGCCGGTATGTAATTGCTGACTAACAGAGAGTATAATTGTCTCCCCCCCCCACCCGTACAGTCTCCTCTCCCCGGGTGTAATGGCTGATAACAGAGAGTAATAGCATGTACCCCCAATCCCCCCCCCCTGTCACAGTCGTCCTCTCCCCAGGATGTATGGCTGATAAAACGAGTAATAGATGTACCCGTTATCCCCTCTCCGCTGTTATGCGACAGGATTGTCTGCAGTCTCCTCCCAGGATGTAGGCTGATAACAGAGACTCAAATATCCCTGATTCCCCGTGTAGCTACGTATGGTCCCCCCCCTGTACAGTCTCCTCTCCCCGGAGATGTAATGGCTGATAACAAGAGAATGAGTTCCCCTGACAGTTCCCCCAGTGGCTACAGACATTCGTTAAGCTCTCAGAGAGCTTATACATGGCAGGCCTATCCGCCATTATCTATTGCCCCATTACCCTTTCGATTGACCTCTGTTTTCAGGTCCCGAGATGATGACCAAAAACATTGTGGAGCAGATCCTTCAGACTGTGAACTTCTGCCACAAATACAGTGTAAGGATTGTGTGTGATTCCCCTTAAGGTTGACCATAGTAGACAACCTGGCTACTCTCTCTAGAAACGCGCCACCCGATCTATAGGGACATTGGTGGTATTAACCTCTATCAAAAGTACACACGAAAAACAAACTGTTTGAACTGAGTACTGTCGAATACCACACACAGCCCTGTGAGAGGGGTGGCGCTGTATTCTGTAGGATGAGCGGCCATATGCTCTCTTCCTCCTCACAATTTGCCAAGTATTCTTTGTAGTCTTTTTGTCACCCTGCGTGTTCACCGAGACGTGATAACCCGTCAGACATCTCCTGCCAAACACGAGTCATCAAACTCTGTGATTTTGGCTTTGCGCGAATATTAAGTGAGTGTGTATGGCGCACTCTGCAGGAGAGGAATACATACATAAATGAGATTCTTCCTGCCCGCCCACTAGAGGGCGCTCACCGTAGTTACTGATTCCTACTACACACTGTGTGGCAAACCTTTTGGCGAGACCGTGCCCAAACTACAACGAAGACCCGCTTATTTAATCGCAAAGGCCAACACAAGAATTTCATTTGGATTATATAGAGTGCTCTATAGCGGTATTATTTTAGCACTGTATGGTGGTATTATTTTAGTGCTCTATAGCGGTATTATTTTAGCACTGTATGGTGGTATTATATAGAGTGCTCTATAGTGGTATTATTTTAGCACTGTATGGTGGTATTATATAGAGTGCTCTATAGAATGGTGGTATTACTTAAGAACTATATGGCAGAATAATATGAGCACAGTATGGTGGTATTACTTGATCACTATATGGCGGAATAAAATGAGCACTGTATAATGGTATTACTTGATCACTATATGGCAGAATAATATGAGCACTGTATGGTGGTATTACTTGATCACTATATGGCGGAATAATATGAGCACTGTATGGTGGTATTACTTGATCACTATATGTGGGTATTATATAGAGTCCTATACGGTATATTTTACACGTATGGCAAGTATATTTTAGTGCTCTATAGCGTATTCTTTTAGCATGTAGGGGGGTATGAAAGAGTGCTTCTATAGCGTATTATTTCGCACTTTATGGTGGTATTTTTATAGATGCTTCTATAGCAGGACTATTTTAGCACTGTATGGTGGTATATTTTAATGCTCTATAGCGGGTATATGTTAGCACTGTATGGTAGGTATTATATGAGTATATCGTGGGATTATTTGCACTGATGGTGGTATTATATAGAGTGCTCTATAGCGGTATTATTTTAGCACTGTATGGCAGTATTATTTTAGTGCTCTATAGCGGTATTATTTTAGTACTGTATGGTGGTATTACATGAGCAATGCAAGAAAGTATTATTTTTATTTGGACACACTATGGGGGTATTTATAAGAGCACCACACTCTATAGGCTTTGAATAATGGTTACATATGGCCACTGTGTGGGAGTATTCATTTGTTGGGCTGCTATAGGGCGGTAATATTGGAGCAGGATGGCGGTATTCTGTGCTGGTCTTGTCTGAGCACAGTTTGATGCTATTATATGAGGCTTTTTAGGAACACTGTGAGCTAATGTTATTTCAGCTCTTTATGGTGGTATTGAAGCAGGTGATAGTACATGTAGTATTATTATAGCACTGTATGGTGGTATTACTTGATCACTATATGGCAGAATAATGTGAGCACTGTATGGTGGATATTACTTGACACCTATCGGGAATAACTATGAGTCACTGATGGTGGTATATTTCGACCACTATATTCGGATATGAGGCAATTGTATGGTGGTATTAATTGAGCACTATATGGCGGAATTATATGAGAAATGAATGTGGGATTTACTTAAGAACCTAGTATGGCAGACTATATATGAGCACCGTATGTGGTATTACTTCATAGCACTATATTGGCGGAATAATATGAGCACTGTTGCTGCGTATTACTTGATCATATTATGGCAGAATACTAGAACCTTATGGTGGGGTGTACTGATACTCACTTATTGCGGAGAAAATGAGCACTGTATGTGGTATTACGTGATCATATATGGCGAATAGCACGGTGGATATGAGCACTTAGACGGATTGAGATGTTGTGGTATTACTTATTCACTATATGGCGAATAAATGGAGCACTGGTATGTGGTGGTTACTTGATGCACTATACTGGCAGAATAATATGCGCACTGTATGTGGTATACGTGAATCCACTATATGG
>WNYA01000911.1:0-43588 GCA_019512145.1 Engystomops pustulosus | reverse complement strand
ATTTCTGCCATATAGTGATCAAGTATCCATATACAGTGCTCATTATTATCCGCCATATAGTGTACAAGTAATACCACCATACAGTGCTCTCATATATTTCTGCCATATAGTGAACAGTAAACCATATACAGTGCTCATATTATTCCGCCATATAGTGATCAAGTAATCCACATACAGTGCTCATATTATTCCGCCATATAGTGATCAAGTATACCACATACAGTGCTCATATTATTCCGCCATATAGTGATCAAGTATACCACCATACAGTGCCATATTATTCGCCATATAGTGATCAGTAATACCACACATACAGTGCTCATCTTATTCCTCGCCATATATGGAGCAAGTAATACAATACAGTGCCCTATATTATCCGCCATATAGTGTCAGTATACCACATACGTGCTCATATTATTACCCGCCATAATAGTGATCAAGTAATACCAACCATACAGTGCTCATATTAAATTCTGGCCAATATAGTGTAGCAAGTAATACCACCATACAGTGGCTCATATTATTCCGCCATATGTGTCAAGTAATACCACCATCAGCCATCACCCTTATCCCAATATAGTGGCCGATAATACCAACATATGCAGTGATCCATTATTCTGCCATATAGTGATCAAGTAATACCCCAACATATCAGTGCTCATATTTTCCGCCATATGAGTGATCAATTAAATACCAACCATACCGTGCTCATATTAATTCTGCCATAAATAGTGATCAAGTATTACCAATATACCGTTCTCATTTTATTCACCGCCATATAGGGATCAAGTAAGACCACCATACTGTGACATATTATTCTGCATAAGTTTCTTAAGTTACTACCACCATTCATTTCTCTATAAATTTCCGCCATATGCCCGCACATTACTAACCACCACCACCAATAAACAATGCTCAATCATCATACCTCTTCCTCACATTATATTTTCCACAAATTATAATATGAGGTGGTGGTCGAAATATTCTACCCAAACATGCATGGCTCACTTATTTCTTCCTTTTCCGCCATATCTCAGTGGCTCTTCACTTAAAATACCACTCTCCCTAACCACAGTGCTCACTCACTCCTTATTCTGCTGCCATATAGTGCAATCAGTTAATACCTTCACCATACCACGTGCTATATAATCTACATGTACTATCCCTCCTCACCCCTTCCCCTGCCTTGTCAATTACTCTCTACCATAAATCGAGCTGAAAATCTACCATGCTCACAGCTTGGTTCCTCATACAAACAAGCCTCATATAAAGCTTCTAGGCTACTGTCCAAACCACATGCACACTGTTGCGCCATGCAGGCATGTAGCCCTGCAAACAAGACATCACAGAATACTCCCCCCGGCCATATCTGCTCCCAATATTTTCTTGTATCACCTCGGCGCATTTGCTTCGTAACCCTTAACCCTTACCCACCCGCCTATATGCCAAATCCCACAAATGAATACTCCACACCCGTGGGATATGTAACACACTCGTATTCCACAGCTATAGAGTGTGGGGATGTGCCCTCTTTATAAATACCCCCCCCATAGTGGGTCTCTAAATAAAAATAATACTTTCCCTTTGCAATTGCTCATGTACATACCACCATGTACCGTACTAAAATATCCCGCTACTATAGACCCACTCTAACTATTTAATACCATCAATAACCGACCATAACAGTGCTAAAAAAAAATAATACCGCTATAGAGCACTATGAATTAAATTAAAAATCCCTACCAAATAATAAAATACCCTACCAAATATAACCCTTCATCAATCCCGAATTCCCCTCACTCTCCGCACCCCATCTTCTTTCTCCTTTTTACAGTCTCACGTGCCGCTTCGACGCCTATTTCCCCCCCCCCGCCCCCGTTCTTACCTTCCCAGAACCCTTTCCTCTCCCCTACCTCCCATCCCCTCCCCTGACCTCTCACCTCTCTCTAAACGTTGCGTCTCCACATCTCACTTCGCGGTAAGCCCTTCTCCATCACTCACCACGCCGTTATCTCCTCGCTTCCATCCACTCGGCCCCGCAGGCCCCATAGGGGCCTGAAGCAAGACCACCCCCCCCTCCCCCGCCGATCACAGCTCGCCGGACGCCCTCCCGGCAAGGGAATAAAAGGAGGGTGTCCACCTTCTATCTCTTTTTCTTTTCCTTTCTCTCGTTACCTCCCATCCCCATACGGGCCGCCTCAAGCCCGACCCCCCGTGGGACCCTGTCTCCCGCCTCGCCGACCTCCCCCGCTCCCCAGTAAAGATACCAGCGCCCCTCCCCCTAGTCCGCGGAGGCCCCGACTGTGCCCCCCCCGCCATCCGCCACTTTCCCCCCCTCACTACTCTCTTCTATAGAGCACTCTATATCATACCACCTATACCGTGCTACAAAAATACCGCTTAGAGAGCCACTCTATATATACCACCATACCTTGACCCTACAAATACTAACGCTATACGAGCCCTCTTAAACTCTAATACCACCACCCAACCACCATATACACAAAGTCTCACCCTGCTCCCATACTCGCCTCCCTTCTCTCTCTCCCTAAAGCGTAAGAAATAACTGTTTCCATACGTCTCAAAGCACATAGTAACCATCCAGAAGCTGATTTGTGCTGAATTTGTGCACCATATGTGCAGTAAGGTGACCGCATGTGTTGCATCTTGTGGGGAGGAAGGGGGCAAAGGGATTTACCCCTTAGAAACGGAGTGAGAGACTGGTCACATGACTGGTGCCGCCCTGGGCCAAGATCCTGGTGACATCTCTGCTACAGAATCTCCTCCCTTCCCCCTCAGCCGCTACAATGTTGCATAAATTCACAAAAATGAAACATTTTCTCAACTTGTATCGAATGTCTTCATCTTAACGGGTTACTATTAACCCTTTGCTTTGCTGTGCCCCTACCCCCTATGAGGAGTGGAGGTCACCTACCTCCGTGCATCGGCCCAGAGCTGCAAGAATAATATGAGCACTGTATGGTGGTATTACTTGATCACTATATGGCGGAATAATATGAGCACTGTATGGTGGTATTACTTGATCACTATATGGCGGAATAATATGAGCACTGTATGGTGGTATTACTTGATCACTATATGGCAGAATAATATGAGCACTGTATGGTGGTATTACTTGAGCTCTGCAGGGTAACAGTATTTGAGTTCCTCCTGGTGAAGCACTTCAGTCTAGTATACAGTGTATGGTGATATTATTTGAGCACTGTATAGTGGTATTATTTTATTTTCCTGTAAAAAGATATTATATGAGCACTGATGGTCGGATTTTTTGGGCAGGATGTGCAGGAATTATTTGGCACTGTGGTGTTATTTGACCATTTTATGGTGGTTTTATTAGAGCACAGTATAGAGGTATCTTTTTGCACAGTATGGTGATATCATTAAAGGGAACCTGTCATCAGAAATTGTCCTAATAAACTCTTACCGGTATGTAGTCAGGAAGCTGAGCAGCTGCTAAATCATGTTTCTTTAATGACACCCAGAAAATAAACTTTGAAGTGAGATGTACATTTGTTGTATAAAGTCAAGGAGGCGGAGAGTTTAATACTTAAGTCAAGCTCTCCTGCCTCTGAACACCTCCTCCCACGTGGTTGACATCATGTGCCGGACTAGAGGATATCCGATCAATGATGTCATGGGACACTGGATCATCAATTTTAGTGAAGGGGGCGTTCTGTGGAAAGGAGAGCTTGACTTCAGTGTTAAACTCTCCACCTCCTTGACTTCATAAAACCAACTTACATCTCACTTCAAAGTTGATTTTCTGGATGATGCCACCACATCAGGCCATGACAGAAACATCATGTAGAAGCTGATCATCTGCTTGATAACATACTGCTAGTGGTTTATTAGACAATTTTTAATGACAGGTTCCCTTTAAGGACTTTCTTAAAATTATTTGAAGCAAATTTACCAGGAAAATCCATCCTGATAAACGGGGACATTACTCATAGATCCAGGCACCGGGACTGGGGTATCTTATATGTTATCCATGGCCTCCTTCCTTCTAAAATCAACTTTTATAATTATGCTAATGAGGCAGCAGGGCTTCAGGGTCTGTTGTCCATGTTGCAGCTTCACAGGCTGTTACACTGTCTCCCCTCGCTTTGCCTGATGTAATCTCACACAGTGGGTGGGGGAAGTGCTCCTTCACATTGTTACCCCCAGAGCTCTTTTGACTCATTAGCATAATTATAAAAGTTGATATTAGAAGGAAGGAGGCCATTAATAACAAATATAAGAAGATCCCACAGTCCCGGTGCCTGGATCTATGAGTAATGTCCCTGGTTATCCGGATTCTCATAGTAGATTCCCTTTAGGCCCTGTTTGGGAGTATTATGTGAGTACTGTATGGCAGATCTGTGCAGCACCGTATACAATGTTATATTCATATAACCTATGGCATCACATGTTAGCATTATGTACCTAATATTAAGGGAATGTTATATATTATACGGGTGTACGGGGGCTCAATCCACTTCAAAAGAGACCCCAAATCTGTAAATGTCAGGTGGTGGGTGGTCCCCTCCTGGCACTTTGTTATCGGATACATTGTATCCTTTTATGTGTTTGTTTGTGATTAACTAGAACACGGAAGCGTTGTCGTCACTTAATGAGAATTACCTGCAATACAGAAGGACCCCACTAAATCCTGTGTCCCCCCCGGAGCCCCTGGAGAGGAGGGGGGGTCCGTCGCTCGCTCATGGACTGACCTTTTAATTAAAGGGCCATGTTTGCTTTTAAATAGGCAATTTCATACTTGTAGATTTTTGATTTCCCCGCAGGCAGGAAAGTAGGACGAGGGGCCGTGTAATCCGGGGCAGGGAATTTCCGGGGGGTGGTGGTCGGGGGGACACAAGACAAGGGGGGGTGGTCTCCATATTCATGGAAGCTTCTGTGATGTGTTCTCCAGCAATAGATTACAATTCAATTAAGATTGGAGAATTTCATGCTGCGATGTATAAGCAGGTAATTAAGGTGCAGCCGCCCGGAGGAGTAAATAGCCGCAGCGATAACAATGGAATATCATCTCCCTCAGTTATTTATAAGGCAGTAGGGGGCGTATGTAGTAGTTTTATATGCCTGTACATAGGGGGCAGTAGTATAGTAGTTATATTCTTGTCATAGGGGCATATATAGTAGTTATATTCGGTCCATAGGGGGGCAGTATTATGTAGTTATATTCTTGACATAGGGGGCATTATGTTATTATATTCTTGTACATAGGGGCAGTATTATAGTAGTAAAATTCTTGTACATGGGGGGCAGTATTATAGTAGTTATATTCCTGTATCTAGGGGCAGTAGTTATGTATTCTTTCTTGTACATAGGGGGCAGTATGATAGTATTTATATTCCTGTACATAGGGGGCATATCTATAGTATTTATATTCCCTTACATAGGAGCATATTCTATAGTTGTTTCTTTTACATGGGGGCATATTATAGGAGTTATATTCCTACATGGGGGCATATTATGTAAGTTATTTCTTGTACATAGGGCAGATTATATAGTTATATTCCTGTACCTAGAGGGCAGTATATAGTAGTGTATATTCCGTACATAGAGGGCAGTATATAGTAGTTATAATATTCTTGTACATGTGGCATATGAGTAGTATTCCTGTACTAGGGGGCAGTATTATTGTGTTATATTCCTGTACATAGGAGGCCTTAAATAGTTAGTTTATATTCTTGTACGGTAGGGGCAATATAGTATTTATCCTGTACATGGGGGCAGTATTATGTAGTTATAATATTCTTGTACATAGGGGGCAGTTATTTTGTAGTATTTCTTCTTGTACTAGGGAGCATTATTATAGTATTTTATTTCTTGTAACATAGGGGGCATATTAGTAGTTTATATTCTTGTACATAGGGGGCAGTATTAAAGTAGTGTTTATTCATTTTACATAGGGGCGTATAAGTAGTTATATTCCTGTATATAGGGGGCATATATGATAGTTATATTCTGGTACATGGGGCAGTATTATATAGTGATGATTCCGTATAGAGGGGCAGTATTATAGTTTATATTCTTGTACAAAGGGGGCCAGTATTATGTAGTTTATTCTGGTACATAGGGGGCAGTTGTTATAGTAGTCTATTCTTGTACAAGGGGCAGATTATATAATTTATATTCTTGTACATAGGGGCAGTGGTATAGAGTTATATTCCGTACATAGGGGGCAGTATTTAGTAGTTATATTCTTGTACAAAGGGCAGTATTATAGTAGTTATATTCTTGTACAAGGGGGAGTGTTTATAGTGTTAAATTCTTGTACAACGAGGGCAGTATTATAGTAGTTATATTCTTGTACTAGGGGGCAGTGTTATAGTAGGATAATATTCCTGTACATAGGGGGCGTATATAGGCTTTTATATTTCTTGGTTCATAGGGGCAGTATTATAGGTATTATATCTTGTACATAGGGGGGCAGTATTATATTAGTTTTTTCTTGTACATAGGGCAGTATAAGTAGTTATATTCCTGTAGCATAGGGGGCTGTTTATAGTTGTTTTATTCTTGTAACAAGGAGTGGGCAGAGTATAGTAGTTATATTCCCTTTACATAGGGGGCAGTATTAGATAGTTATATTCCTGTAACATAGGGGCAGTATGATAGTAGTTATATTCCTGGTAACATAGGGGGCAGTATTATGTATTAATTCTTGTACATAGGGGTGCTATTAAGTATATTTATATTCTTTACATAGGGCAGTTGATAGTATTATATTCTTGTACATGGGAGGCAGTATGATAGTATTATATTCTGTCATAGGAGCAGTATTTATTATTCTCCTGTACAAGGGAAGAGTATTTAGGCAGTTATATTCTGACATAGGGGCAGTTTTTATTAGTTATATTCTTGTACAATCGGGGGCAGTTTTATAGTAGTTATAATTCCTGTACATAGGGATCAGAGTATGTATCGTAGTTATGATTCTTGTACATCAGAGGATCATTATATAGTAGTTTAGTTCCTGTACATAGGGGGCAGTATTATAGCAGTTATATTCTTGATAAGGGGGTATTATGTAGTTATTTCTTGTACTAGGGGCCAGTATTATATTAGTTATATTCTTGTACATAGGGGGCCAGTATTATAAGCAGTTAGAATTCTTGTATATAAGGGGGCATATTATATTTATCTTCTTGTACATAGGGGCAGTAGTATAGTGTTAGATTCCGGTACCATTGTGAGCAGTATTATAGAGTTATTTCCCTTAAATAGGGGGCAAAAGTTATTAATTGCATTATTCCTTGTACCTAGGGGCAGTAATATGTAGTTATATTCCTGTACATAGGGGCATTATTAGAAGTTTTATATTCCTGTACATAGGGGCGTATTATAGCTGTTAATTCTTGTTACATAGGGTGTGGGGGGCAGTATTATAGAATTATTTCTTTGTACATAGGGGGCAGTATATCGCAGTTATGTTCTTGTATATAGAGGGCAGTATTAGATATTATATTCTTGTACATAGGGGGCATATTATAGTAGTTATTTCTTTACATAGGTGGCAGTATTATAGTTTTTATCCCTGTACATAGGGGCAGTATTATAGCAGTTATATTCTTGTACATGGGGGCAGTATTATAGTATTATATTCTTGTACCAGGTGCAGTATATAGTAGTTTTTCCGTACATCGGGGCAGTATAAGATTTATATTCTGTACAAAGGGCAGTATTATAGTATGATATTCCGTATTTAGGGGCAGTATGATAGTATTTTGATCCCTGTAACTGTTACATCACTGGTGCATTATCCCTGTATTGTGACAATCACTGTGTTTTTATCCTGTACGTGACCATCACTCGTGTCTAATCCCTGACTTGTGACTCACTGAGTTAATTATCCCTGCGTGACATCACTGTATGTATTATCTCTGTACTGTGACATCACTGTTTTATTGCCCTGTACTGTGACATAATGGTGTGTATATTCTGTACTGTTACATCTACTGTGTGTATTATCCTGTACCTGTGACATCACTGTTGTGTATTAGCCCTGTACTGTGACATCACTGTGTGTAGTATCTCTGTACTGTGACCTCACTGTGTTGTATTAATCCCTGTACTGTCATCACGGTGTGTATTGCTCTTACTGACATCGACACTGTGTGTAATTATCTGTACTTTGACATCACCTGGTGTATTAAAGCCCTGTTAACTGGACATCACTGGTGTATTTCCCTGGCACTGTGACCATCGCTGTGTGTTTCCTGTACTGTGGACTCCCTGTGTGTCATTATCCCTGTACCTGAACCCTGTGGTTTCACTCGTATGTCATCTTCTGTTGTGCTCCGTGTATGCCCTGTACTGTGACTCGCGTGTGTATATCTCTGTCTTATCGGATACCATCACTGTGTGTATTATCCCTTGTGCTGATGAATCACTGTGTGTTTAGTATCCCTGTACTGTGACCATCCTGTGTTATTATCCTGTCGCATCCTGTGATTATTCACTGTCGTATACGATCCTGTTATTCCCTGTGACTGCATTCGCTGTGTGATTTCTGCCCTGTACGTGACATCCGCTGTGTGCTTATTCTCTGTGCACTGTGACCTACTCGCTGTTATGTTGAGTGAATATCATCCCTGGACTGTGCTCACTTGTCTCTTCCTGTTTGCTCTGGAGTTTCACCTGCTACTGGACCTCACTGTGTCTTATGTCCTGTACCTGTGACTCCTGTGTGTATTTCGTCTGTGCCTCCGTTATCCTGTGACTGATCATCTGTGTGTATTATCCCTGTCTGTGACATCATGTGTCTATCCTCGGTACTGTGACCATCGCTGTGGTAGTATTTCTCTGTACTGTGACATCACTTTGTGTGCATATCCCTTGTACTGTGACCATCCACTGTGTGCATTCCGATGTACTGTGACTCCGTGTAGTCATTTCCCTGTCTGGACAGTCACTGTGTGTCATTCCCTGTACTTGCTCACTGTGTGTATTCGTACTCGTAGTGTTTTCCCCTGTCCGTGACATCATGTGGGGTATTCCCGTGCTGTGATCCATGGGGCTATCACGTCTTGATCAGTGCATATCCCTGTCCTGTGACATCCTTGTGCTATTATCCCTGTATTGTGCATCACTGTGTGATTCCTCGTACTGTGACATCACGTGTGTATTATCTCTGTACTTGACTTCCACTGTTTGTTTATCCCCTGTACTGTGACCTCCCTGTGGTATTTTCTCCCTGACATCACTGTGTCAGATCGTACTTGTGCTCCTGTTTATCTCCTGGTACTGTGACTCTCAGTTGTGTTTATATCGGCCTTACGTGACATCCTGTGTTGTCTTAATCCCTGTACGTGACATCACTGTTGTATCCTGTACTGTGACAGTCACTGTGTGTATATCCTGTCTGTGACTCACTGTGTGTATCTCGCTCTACTGTGACATCACTGGTGTATTCCTTGTCCTGTGCCACTCACTGGTTGCTTAATCCCGTACTGTGTCACCACGTGTGTATTATCCTGATGCCATCTGTTTATCCCTGTAATCGTACAATCACTGTTGTATTCTCCTCGTATGTTGCCTCACGTGTGTATTATCTCGTGTTGACGTGACATCACTGTGGTAATGACTGGCCTTTTGTCTACCTGTGCCACTCACGTGGTTGTTATCTCTGTACTGTGACATCACTGTTGTGTAGACTCTCTGTATCTGTCCCTCACTGTGTGTATTACTTCCTGTGCCTTGTACCTTACGGGATTCACTGTGGTATATGCTCCCACTTGTGTGGCTCTTCACTGTGACATCACTGTTGTTTTCTGCTGTGCCATCGTTAATCTCTTCGACCTGTGTACACTGGCACTCCTTCTGTGTATATCGTCCGAACTGTGACATCACTGTGCTTATCCTGTACCTGTGAACCTGTGGGTATTATCCTCTTAGGTGAGTTCTCTGTTGACGGATCACTGTGTGTATTTCTTCGGTACTGTGACATCACTGTGTGTATTATCCCTGTCTGTGACCTCACTGTGTTGTACCTTTACTGTCACTGTGTGTATACCCGTGTGACATCCTGGGATTATATCTCTGTACTGGACATCCACTGTGTGTTCTCCTGTCCTTGCTCACTTGTGTGTAGTATCCTGTACTTGCATCACTGTGTGTATGTATCCCTGTATCTGTGACATCACTGTGTGTCTATAATCCTCGGTACTGTGACATCACTGTGTTGTATTTCCCTGTCTGTGCCTACTCACGTGGGTATTATCCCTGTACGGTGACATCACTGTTTGTCTATTTCCTGTCTTGTGCCTCCTTTGTTTTCCCTTTCTTACTGTGACACCCTGTTTGTATTCTCCTGTACGTGACACACTGGTTTATATCTTAGTACGTTGCCATCACTGTGTGATCAACTGCCTCATGGTAATCTGTAGTGAAAACATCACTGTGTGTTTATCTGTGACTTGTGACATCACTGTCTTGTCATTATCTAGTCCGTTGACATGCACTGTGTTATCCTGTACTGTGCATCACTGTTTCGGTACATCATGTGGTGATTATCTCTGTACGTGACACTCTTATTACTCGTACTGTGTCGGGTTATTTTCTGTCCGTGGACATCACTGTGTGTATTATCCCTGTCTTTGTTTTCCCTGTGTTCTTATCTCTGTACTTTGGACCCCTGTGTGTATTGTCCCGCTGTCGCATCGTCAATGCACTATGTGCAGATCTTTATGTTGCGTGCCTTCTATCCCTTGAGGCGCTCACATCCTGCTCCACCCTCGGTTCTGGGTCCAATCTGCTTTATCAGCCCCATCCCCCGTGGCCATCATTCCGGTGTCCTGGGAACCAGCCTGAGTCTCCCACACCACAAAATAAATAAGGCGCCGACCCCATACCCCCTGCAGATTGGATCGGGGGTGCGGAAAGAGACGTTGTCGCTTTTCATTGGTCATCATGTTAGGTAAAGCCGATGGTTTCGCCCACGAGAGACAGCATTCCCCGGTCGTCATTATCCGCCGCTCTCCGGTATCAGCGCAGCTAGCAGCAGCGGTCCCGCGCCCCTGAATGTGCTATACTATATATGTCATCACCGCACACAGGCGCCACCACTTATGCGACATCCCCAACCACCTGACGCATTGTGGCCATCATGAAGGGGATGGCGCCGGATTTACCATCCCTGAGGCGTGAAAGCATCAGTCACCAACAGCATCAGTTGTAATCGTCAGTCAGTTGGAGACGTCCCCGAATATATTGCGGGCAATGAAGTTGAGGGGTCATCAATGGCGCCAGTGCATCTGCAATATGAGACAGATAGTTCAGCTGCAGCACCTCCAGAGGAAGAAGTCCACGCCTTACAACCACTAGTTGGGACATTTGCTTTACAGAAAAATCTTTTTTCATTTTCAATTCCATTCCGGAAAGTTATATGGGAAGCCCCTCCAGGTCCTTCGCCATGCCCAGCGCTCCAGGTCCAGGTCAAGGTCAGCGCCTTGGCCAGCAGGTCTAGGTCAAGGTCCATGCCATTGCCAGCAGCTCCAGGTCACAGTCCACCCAATGCCCAGCAGCGCCAGGTTCTTGCTATTGCAGCAGGTCCAGGTCACGGTCCACCCAATGCCCAGCAGCTCCAGGTTCTTGCTATTGCAGCAGGTCCAGGTCACGGTCCACCCAATGCCCAGCAACGCAGTTTTGCTATTGCGCAGGTCCAGGGTCACGTCCACCCATGCCGCAGCGCAGGTTCTTGCCTGATTGCAGCGGTCCAGGTTCACGTCACCAATGCCCAGCAGCGCCAGGTTCTTGCTATTGCAGCTAGTCAGTCACGGTCCACACCAATGCCCAGCAACGCAGTTCTGCTATTGCACCAGGTCCAGGTCATGGTCACCATTGCCCAGCAGGCGCCAGGTTCTTGCTATTGCAGCAGGTCTCAGGTCACGTTCCACCAATCCAGCAGCGCCCGGTTCTTGCTCTTTGCAGCAGGTCCAGGTCACGGTCCATACCATGCCCAGCCGCTCCAGGTTCTTGCTTTGGCAGCAGGTCCAGGTCACGGTCCACACCATGCCCAGCAGCTCCAGGTTCTTGCCATAGCCAGCAGCTCAAGGTCATTGCTTTGGTCAGCAGCTCAATTTCAGTTTCTTACTATGGCCTGCAGCTCTGGCTGGAGGTCCAGGTCTAGGTTCTCACCATGGCTAGCTACTCCAGGTCCTCACATGGCCAACAGCTCCAGATCTAAGTCCTCAAATGGCCAGCAGTTCCAGAATGAGTCCTCACAACGCCGCCGCAGCTTTAGTTCAGGCGGTTGCCGATGACCAAAAGCTCAATCTTGCCATGGCCTTCAGCTCCAAGTCCCCATATGGCCAGCTGGTCACAGGTCCTCGTTATGGCCGCAAGACCAGGTCTCGTCAGGTAGCAGGTCAGGTCCTCGGCCACGCCAGCAGTCCATTCTTGCATGGCCATGCAGTCTGTCCTCACCATAGCCAGCAGGTCAGGTCCTCCTCAGGGCCAGCAGGTCCAGGTCCCCGTCTTGGCCAGCAGAGCTCCGTCTCTTGTTTCGCCATGGCCAACAGGTCCAGGGCTCCTCCTGGCCAGCGGTCCAGATTGTCAAGTCATCTCCCACGGCCAGCTAGTCGGTCTCATCATGCCCAGCAGGTCCAGTCCATCATTGCGGACATGTCCAGGGTCCCCATCTGGCCAGCAGGTCCAGTCCTCCTTATGGCCAGCAGGTCCAGGTCCTCATCATGCCCCAGGTCCGTCCCATCATCTGCCAGCCGGTTCCCGGTCCTCATCATGCCCAGCGGTCCCAGGTCCTCAATCAATGGCCAGACGTCAGTCCTCATCATGGCCAGCAGGTCAGCTTCCATGCCACAGGTGGTCCTAACAGGTCCAGCCATCGGTCCATGCGCGTCCTATCATGGCCAGCAGGTCAGGTCCTCATCGTGGCCAGCAGGTCCAGGTCCTCACTGCCGATGCCAGTCTCCATGGCCACATGTCGTCCTAGCAGATCATCCTCATCATTGCAGCATGTCCAGGGCCTCATCATGCCCAGGTCCTAGGTCATCATCATGCCAAAGCAGGTCCTCCAGGCCACATCCACTCATCATGCCCCAGAGTCCAGGTCCTCATCATGCCCGCAGGTCCAGGTTCCTATCTGCCCAGCCTGTCGTCCTCATCAGCCATAGCCGCATGCCAGCGGTCCAGGTCCTCATCATGCCAGTCAGGTCCAGGTCTTCTAATGGCGCAGGTCTAGGTCCTCATCATGGCCAGCAGGTCCATGTCCTCATCATGCCCAGCAGGTCCAGGTCACTCTCAGGCACGCAGGTCCAGGCCTTATCAGCCAGCAGTCAGGTCCTCATCAATGGCCAGCAGGTGCAGTCCTCACTCAGCCGACAGGCCTGTCCTCATCATGGCCAGCGGTCCTTATCATGCCAGCAGGTCTAGTCCTCTATCATGGCCAGAAGGTGCAGTGTCTCATCATGGCCAGCAAGGTCCCAGTCCTCATCATGGCCCAGCGTCAGGTCCTATCATGGCCCGCAGGCCAGGATGCTCATCATGCCAGCAGGTCAGGTCCCTATGCTAGGCTCATCTTATGGCCAGCAGGTCCAGGTCCTGATCATGCCCAGCAGGTCCAGGTCTCATCATGATAAGGCCAGGCATCTAGCCAGCAGTGCAGGTCTCTACATGCCAGCAGGTCAGGTCCTCATATGGCCAGCGCAGGTGAGTCTTTATCATGGCATGGCAGGTCCAAGGTCCTCATCATGGCCAGGACCGGTCAGGTCCTCTCATGCCCAGCAGGCCCGGTCTCAATCATGGCACAGGTGCAGGTCCTCATCATGGCCAGCAGGTGCAGGTCCTCATCATGGCCAGCAGGTCCGGTCTCATCAGGCGAGCTCAGGCCATGGCAGGGTCCAGGTCCTTATCATGGCCGCAGCCAGGGTATGAAGGTCCGTCATCTGCCCAGCAGTCCAGGTCTCATCCTGGCCAGCAGGGCCCAGGCCTCCTTCCTGACACATCTCCTGTTCTTGGTGGTCTGGAATTTTATTAGGATAATGAAAAGTCCTTCCAGATCGCTATAATGTGGGCTTTTGAGTCACGCTAATCTCCTTGGTCCTGGTTGGTACAATGTATCAGCATAACGATTACATTCGACTGGTTCATTGGTTCCATCTTCTTTGTTCAGGAACTTGTGTTGTGTTATTTGTCGTAAATAAATTCTGAAACAATACTGGCTGCCGCCTCGCACGATCGCCCCAAATCACAGACATTAACAAAAGCCATTTATCCTGAATGGCGTTCCGGTGCATTCTACACCTCTCTGTATGCAAAACGCTGCGCCCCTCACAAGGAGAAAAAGACGAATATATGATGCATGTTAATCCTTCTTCTCCCACTGCAGACTGGAGGCCCAAATATACAGCTATTAGATGTACCTGATACCTCTTCCGAGGGGAGAGGCGGTGGTCACACCCGGGCCACACTGAGGGGCCAAAACCTCTACAAGACCCCAGTGTCATAAATGGGGCATGATAGGTGGCAGGAAGCAATCGTTTTTGTATGTTGTTGGAGCAGCAGACGTTGAACATAGGATTTTATATTACAGGATTTGTAGATTTTTAACTGCACTTGGGATATGTCCTTACTGCCTTTATCCCTTAGCTCTGTGCACGATTTCTCAATGCCCCTAGCAACTCTGACTCTGCGCGTATAAAAGCCTGTATTAAGCTTCTAGTTGAATTTAAGTATAACTCCGAGCATGAGACACAGTGACACAGCTAGGGCACTGACGAAAAGGGCACAGAAGTGTGAGGACATGCATTCAAGTGGAATGTACATCTGAATATAAACCAGTTGATGACATTATATTTGAAAAGTATTATAGCACAAGGCTCCTATTGGTCACTTGCTCGAAATAATGGAAATATATTGAGCAAGAATTGTTGTAGAGGTTTCTCTAGTGAGAACGCTTGGACTGGTCTCAGATCCTTAGAGTGTCCAGTGCGGTAATTAAGACATCTGATCTCGTTCCCTGGTTGCTATGGCAATCCACAGATAATAAATGGTGATAAGCCAAACTACAGATTTTGCAGCAGTTTCCCAGGAGCTTCAATGATGTTTCCACTTTTTCTTATAATGAATTTTTTTAAATCTCCACAATTTCATGAAATCAGTTCCACACAATACGCAACATGGTAACACACCGTGACAGGCTGCGTGCAGCATCCACAAACCACTATGTGGCGGCACAGAGACAATTAGAGTACATCACTGTTGATACAATGTTGCATATCAAAGTTGTCCCTGGAAAAGCCGCTCCTCATGTTGTAGTATGTAGGCAGTTCAGCTGAGAAGGTAAGAAGACAAATCCTACACCCCTCTGTGTCCTGGGAAGGGTTATCAGGTAATTAGTAGTGGGCTGCACAGCTTGGCAACATTCCCTTGTGTCTATACCGGGCTCCATTGTGCGGCTGATAGAAATCTTCACGCCGTAGTTAATCTATTACATTCACAGAGAAAAACAAACATTTACGACCATGTAACATGGCCCCGAGGCACCATGGGGCCTGCCCGATCCGCCAAGCTCCTCCCGAGATAGACACGATACGACGCCACTCGGATCTATAACGCTCTATCTAACCCTGCCACATGCCAAATACAACCCCATCACAGAGACAACAGGAAAGTGCTGATAATGGGAACGTTCTCGCTACAAGCGCTGATAACCCTTGAGGGGCTGACGAACCGAGGGCTTCTCTGTAATTAACAAACGAGCTTCTTGCAACCCTGCCAGAACTGTGCATTTGAATGATGGGAGGAGCCAAAACCTCCGGGGCCGCACTGTCTCCCTAATGTGTCTTCCATAGTTAACACTTTCATATATGAATCATAGTAGATAATAAAAGGTCACTCAAGGGTTAAAGGACGTAATCTTTTTTACTCTGTCTTTGAAAACGTTTATACAGTGAACCTCTGTTACACTAAATTTATATGCAGCCCAGCTCCCCCGAGTGGCGCCCAAGAAGGCAAGTTTCACATAATTACCCATTGATATAATATTGGTCATCACAAGATGATTCTCTCCTCGCTTGACCCGGACAGAGCTGCTTTTTCCCGCACTGTTTTTTGATATTATTGGCTATATACCCCCCCCCCCCATATAAAGATATCCATCCCCCATAACTAACTATATACGACCTAGCTAAAATACTTGAAATTGTTCTCACCTCCATCGTGTCCCACGATGCCGCCGTCCTCTACCCCCCGCGATTTCCGTGGAGGTAACCTAAGATGGAGCGGCCACCCTCCTACGCCGCACCGTGGCGCAACACGGTGACTTTCCACGCACCGCTCTTTATTACATTCGATCCGTCAATGGCAGAGCAGGGAACTTAATGTTCCCAACACTCTGCCATGACTGAAACATCTCGCAGGATTCGCCCCTCCCGAGGAGCCCCTCGCCACATAATTTTGCTTCGGGCAGCATGCGACCGCCCGAATTGCCCCAATAGGTGGGGTCCTTTTAAAAACGAGGGAGTGGTGGGGGCCCCGAGGCTCGGCCTCGAGCCCCCCTATGATCTGGCCGTGGTGTAATACAGAATATGAAATTTGACTGAGGACAAACTTCTTCGCCTCCTCCGTCTGTAGCCTGTATATTTAAAATCCCCCCATTTTCTGTTTCCCTGTTTTGTCTATATAATGAAATTTTATGCTATCAAGCTCCTGAGTCTCCAATCAATTTACAGTCTGGAAGCGTCTTCTAAGTAATCTTCTCCCTTATCCATATCCATATTGTTTTCGCTGAGTTATTTAATGATAATGTGCCATTTTAGATTGGATGTCATGTCCGGCTATGGAGAGGTCCGGCATCAGATTCTTCTTTCCAATTAGATGGAATGGCTGCTAATGCCCGGTGCTGGGACAGACTCTGCGCCTTCCGCATTAGCAGAGCTGATTGTGTTATTTAACAACCCTCTGGGGCTGCATTTTATGATGAAGAATATTGTTACCTTTTGGCTTAGATAATGCAATGAGGGCCAGCGATCCTGATATTTGGACCTACTCATGAATATGACTGAAAGTCATGAATCATGATGAATTTCTGCTCCAATCTGTTTTCCGGGCAGCTGCATCAATATAGTCTGAGTTGAATTAAGAATGTTCAAAGCGAATAATCAGAGACATAACTTTATAAATATATTGAGTTTTTCTGTCCATGTGACATCCACACTCCTGCGACATCTGCTCGTATATAGTTGGGGGTTCACCTTTAAGTCCATTGTAGCCGCTTCTGCTTTTCTTATTCTATTATGGTCCAGTTGTCTTCCTGTCCATGTATTAGTTAATAACACATGAACATTCCCGCCCTGCTACATCTGTGTAGGAATGCCCCTCTCCGTTACTCCATCTAAATGTGGTAAATGACAGCGAGCTCTGGCTACTCGGTAGGGAATATAATGGTGGACACATTGCCGGCTACATTACCAGCTGTGGCGATGACATCTCTTCGCTGGCTGCTCTGTGTAACGGGGGAAAAAAATCGGATCAAATAAAACCGCCATCTGTGGACATCACCCAGAGCAATGCCATAAACCCAGTCCTAAAGCATGAGTTCAGAATGAGTAATTACTAATTCTAATCTGCTGAACCAGATGTATCATCTCAGACCCCCACATGTCCATGCCTCGGGGCAAGGCAAGGATCCAGCGTGGAGGGTCAGAAGAGAATCACCTTCACGCTAGATTCATATAAGGGGTCAGACAAGCAACCCGCCCATTTAAGTAAAATAGTAGAATTGTCCTACGATTTGTTTTCCCATAATAAATAACGATCCATACATACACTCACCCCTTTACAAAACTTAAACCCCACACCTTTTATAATGGTTTCCCCCTTTGTTCACCCCTCATCCTCATAGACTGTAAAGCTGTTTGTGTCACCCCCTAGCCTCATGACGTAAGCTCTTGTTGTCATCACCTCAATCGCATAGAGCTGTAAAGCCTCTTGTGTCACCCCCTCATCCTCATAGACTTGAGCTCTTGTTCACCCCCTCATCCTCATAGACTGTTTAAGCTCTTGTGTCCCTCCTCATCTCATAGACTGTAGCTCTTGTGTCATCCCTCATTCCTCATAGACTTGTAGGCTCTTGTGTCACCGCCCCCTCATCCTCATAGACTGTAAGCTTCTTTGTGGCACCCCCTCATTCACACTCATAGACTGTAAGCTCTTGTTGTCACCCTCATCCTCTAGATGTAAGCTCTTTGTCCCACTCTCATCCTCATAGAACGTAAGCTCATGTGTCACCCCCCTCATTCCTCATAGACTGTAAGCTCTTTTGTCCCCCCCCCTCATCCTCATAGACTGTAAGCTCTTTGGTCACACCACCCCCCCTCATCCTCATAGAACTGTGAGCTCTTGTGTCACCCCCCGCCTCATCCTCATAGACTGTAAGCCTTGTGTCCCTATCTCATCCTCTAAACTGTCGCTCTTGTGTCACTCCTGCAGCCTACATAGACTGTAGCTCTTGTGTCCACCCCTCATCCGCATAGTCTGTAAGCTCTTGTGTCACCCCCCCTTCATCCCATAGACTTAAGCTCTTGTGGTCCCCCTCATCCTCATAGACTGTAAGCTTCTGTGGTCACCCCTCATCCTCATAGACGTAACTCTTGTGTCGCCCTCACCTCATAGACTGTAAGCGCTTGTTCACCTTCATCCTCATAGACTGTAAGCTCTTTGTTCCCCTCATCCTCTAGCCGGCAACTCGTGTGTCCCCTCATCCTATAGACTGTTAAGCTCTGTGTGTCCCAATCTCACCTCATAACTTAAGCTCTTGTGTCACCCCTCATCCATAGACTGTAATAGCTACTTGTGTAACCCCCCCTCATCCTCATAGACCTGTAAGCTCCTTGTGTCCCCCCCATCCTCATATACTGTATCTCTTGTGGTCACCGCCCGCGTCCTCATAACTGAAGGCTCTGTGTCACCCCCTTCAGCCGCACAGACTGTAAGATCTTTGTCCCACTCATCCTCAGAGACTGTAAGCTCTTGTGTCCCCTCATCCTCATAGACTGTAGCTCTTGTGTCCAGCCCCCTCATCCTCATAGACTGTAAGCTCTGGTGTCCCCCCTCATCCTCATAGAACCTGTGCTCCTGTTGTCCCTCCTCATCCGCAGATCTTTACCGCTCTTGTGTCAACCCCCTCATCCCAATACTGGAAGCTCTTGTGTCCTCCCCCCTCTCCTCATAGCTGTAAGCCGTGTTCACCCCTTCATCCTCATAGATCTGTAAGCTCTTGTGTCACGTCACCCCTCATCCTCATAGGCTGTTAAGCTCTTGGTGTCCCCATCTCAGCCTCATAACTGTAAGCTCATTGTGTCCCCCCCCCTATCCTCATAGACTGTAGCTCTTGTGTCCCCCCTCACCTCCTAGACGTAAGGCTCTTGTGTTCCCCCCCTCATCGCATAGACTGGAAGCTCTTGTGTCACCCCCCCCCCCTCATCCCATAGACTGTACGCTTTGTGTCCACCCCCTTCATCCATCACAGACTGTTAAGATCTTGGGTCCCAATCTCATCCTCATAACTGTACGCTCTTGTTCCCCTCATCCCTCATAAGACGTTAAGCTCTTGTGTCACCCCCTCATCCTCATAGAACTGGTCAGCTCTTGTTCCCCCCTCATCCCATCCTCATAGCTGTAAGCGCCTGTGTCCCTCCTCATCCTCCGATCCCTGTAAGCTCTTGTGTCCCCCCCCCTCAGCCTCATAGACTGTAAGCGCTTGTGTCCTCCCTCTCTCCGCATAGTCTGTAGCGCTTGTGTCCCCCCTCTCCGCTAGACGGTCCTCGGGTGTCCCCCCCCTCATCCTCATAATAGACGTAAAGGCTCGTGTGTCCCCCCTCATCCTCATATCTGGAAGCCTCTTGTGATCTGGGCCCGCCCTTCTATTGTGCCATATGATGTTATTCCTCTCTACTGTAATAGTTATGGTGTAGTGGTCCCCTATGATCTTAAAGCTACGAATATGATGGCGCTAATATACTTTTTATTATTTAATATTATTATTCGCTACCCTGTTTACTAGAGCACGTATGGTGTGAGGCCTCAGGACCCCCGTAAATATCGCTGCAGCGATAACAATGGAATATCATCTCCCTCAGTTATTTATAAGGCAGAGATATTACCGGGGGTCCTGCGCACTCACCACCAATACAGTGTAGTAAACAGGTAGCGAATAATAATAATAAATATTTATATAGCGCCATCATATTCCGTAGCTTTACAGATCATAGGGGACACATATAATATTACATTACAGAGGAATAACAGTCATAGGAGGGAGGACCCTGATCACAAGAGCTTACAGTCTATGAGGAGGACACAAGAGCTTACAGTCTATGAGGATGAGGGGGTGACACAAGAGCTTACAGTCTATGAGGATGAGGAGGTGACACACAAGAGCTTACAGTCTATGAGGATGAGGGGGTGACACAAGAGCTTACAGTCTATGAGGATGAGGGGGTGACACAAGAGCTTACAGTCTATGAGGATGAGGGGTGACACAAGGGCTTACAGTCTATGAGGATGAGGAGGTGACACAAGAGCTTACAGTCTATGAAAATGAGGGGGGTGACACAAGAGCTTACAGTCTATGAGGATGAGGAGGTGACACAAGAGCTTACAGTCTATGAGGATGAAGGGGTGACACAAGAGCTTACAGTCTACGAGGATGAGGGGGTGACACAAGAGCTTACAGTCTATGAAAATGAGAGGGGTGACACAAGAGCTTACAGTCTATGAGGTTGAGGAGGTGACACAAGAGCTTACAGTCTATGAGGATGAGGGGGTGACACAAGAGCTTGCAGTCTATGAGGATGAGGGGGTGACACAAGAGCTTACAGTCTATGAGGATGAGGGGGTGACACAAGAGCTTACAGTCTATGAGGATGAGGGTGATACAAGAGCTTACATTCTATGAGGATGAGGGGGTGACACAAGAGCTTACAGTCTATGAGGATGAGGGTGACACAAGAGCTTACAGTCTATGAGGATGAGGGTGACACAAGAGCTTACATTCTATGAGGATGAGGGGGGACACAAGAGCTTACAGTCTATGAGGATGAGGGGGTGACACAAGAGCTTACAGTCTATGAGGATGAGGGGGACACAAGAGCTTACAGTCTATGAGGATGAGGGTGACACAAGAGCTTACAGTCTATGAGGATGAAGGGGGAGACAAAAGAGCTTACAGTCTATGATGATGAGGGGAGTGACACAAGAGCTTACAGTCTATGAGGATGAGGGGGTGAGACAAGAGCTTACAGTCTATGAGGATGAGGGGGGAGCACAAGAGCTTACAGTCTATGAGGATGAGGGGGGACACAAGAGCTTACAGTCTATGAGGATGAGGAGGACACAAGAGCTTACAGTCTATGAGGATGAGGGGGTGAAACAAGAGCTTACAGTCTATGAGGATGAGGGGTGACACAAGAGCTTACAGTTTATGAGGATGAGGGGGACACCAGAGCTTACAGTCTATGAGGATGAGGGGTGACACAAGAGCTTACAGTCTATGAGGATGAGGGGTGACACAAGAGCTTACAGTCTATGAGGATGAGGGGGACACCAGAGCTTACAATGGGGCACAAGCGCTTTACGTCTATGAGTAATGAGGGGGTACACAAGAGCTTCAGTCTATGAGGATGAGGGGACACAAGAGCTTCAGTCTATGAGGATGAGGGGTGACACAAGACTTACAGTCTATAGATGAGGGGACACAAGAGCTTACAGTCTATGAGGATGAGGGGTGACACAAAGCTCAGTCTATAGGATGAGGGGGACACAAGAGCTACAGTCCATGAGAGAAGGGGTGACACAAGACTTCACAGACTACGAGCTTACAGTCTATGAGGATGAAGGGGTGACACAAGAGCTTACAGACTATGAGGATGAGGGGGTGACACAAGAGCTTACAGTCTATTAGGATGAGGAGTGACACAAGAGCTTACAGTCTATGAGGATGAGATGGGACACAAGAGCTTACAGTCTATGAGGATGAGGGGGTGACACAAGAGCTTACAGTCTATGAGGATGAGAGGGTGACACAAGAGCTTACAGTCTATGAGGATGAGGGGGTGACACAAGAGCTTACAGTCTATGAGGATGAGGGGGTGACACAAGAGCTTACAGTCTATGAGGATGAGGGGATGACACAAGAGCTTACAGTCTATGAGGATGAGGGGGTGACACAACAGCTTACAGTCTATGAGGATGAGGGGTGACACAAAGGGGGAAACCATTATAAAAGGTGTGGGGTTTTAAAGGGGTGCGATGTATCGTTATTTATTATGGGAAAACAACTCGTAGGACAATTTTACTAATTTTACTTAAATGGGCTGTATGCTAATGTCTGACCCCTTATATGAATCTGAGCTGTGTAAGGTGATCTCTTCTGACCCCTCAAAGCTGGATCCTTGCCTTGCCCAGAGTTATGGACCTGTGGGGGTCCTGAGATGTTACATCTGGTTCAGCAGATTAGAATTAGTAACTTACTCCATCTCCTGAACCTCCTGCTCTTAGGACTGGATTTTATGTGCATTGCTCCTGTGATTGTCTCACATGATGGCGGTTTTATTTATGATCCGATTTTTTTCCCCCCGTTACACAGATGCAGCAGCGAAGAGATTGTCATCGGCCACAGCTTGTAATTTAGCCGGCAATGTGTCACCACTATATTACCTACAGATGTAGCAGAGCTCAGTATGTCATTTACCACATTTATATGGAGTGCATTACTACACAGATGTAGCAGGGCTGGAATGTTTCATGTGTTATTAACTATACATGGGACAGGAAGACAACTGGACTCCATCATAGATATAGAAAAGCAGAAGAGGCTACAATGGACTAAAGGTGAACCCTCCCCACTATATTACTAGCAGCATGTAGCAGAGCTGTGTATGTCACATGGCAGAACTCAATATATTTATAAAGTTATGTCTCTGATTATTCGCTTTGAACATCTTAATTCTAAATCAGACTATATTGGATGCAGCTGCCCGGAAACAGATTGGAGCAAATCATCATCTATTCAATGACTTTTCAGTCCTATTCATGACGTGGTCCCTAAATATCAGGATCGCTGGTCCCTTCATTGCATTATCTAAAGCCAAAAGGTAACAATATTCTTCATAACATGCAGCCCCAGAGGGTTAAATAACACAATCAGCTCTGCTACATGTCGGAGGCGCAGAGTCTGTCCCCAGCCCCGGGCACTTAGCAGCCACTTCCATCTAATTGGAATAAGAGAATCTGATTGCCCGGACCTCTCCATAGCCGGAGCCTCACATCCAAATCTAAATGGCACCTTATTCCATTAAATACCTCAGCGAAAACAATAATGTGATATGAAATTAAGGGAGAAGATACTTAGAAGACGCTTCCAGACTGTAAATTTGATTGGAGACTCAGGAGCCTGATAGAATAACTTTCATATCATAGACAAAACAGGGGACAGAAAATGGGGATTAAATATATCAGGATAAAGACGGAGGAGGGAAGAAGCTTCTGTCCTCAGTAAAATTTCCTATCCTGTATTACACCCACGGCCGGATCATAGGGGGGCTCCCGAGGCGCGAGCCTCGGGGCCCCCACCACTTCACCTTTTAAAAGGACCCCCACCATATTGGGGCAATTCGGGCGGTCGCATGACTGCCCGAATCACCAACAATGTATTTGGCGCTGGCGCCGAATCCTGCCGATGTGTTTTAGTCTATGGCAGAGTGTGGGAACAATAAGTTCCCTGCTCTGCCATTGACGATCGAATGTAAATAAAGATGGCGGCGCGCATGACGTCACCGCGACGCGACTCACGGTGCGGCCTGTAGCAGGGTGCCGCCATCTTTGTTTACATCCACCTGACATCACGAGGGAGGATGAGGACGGCGCGCATCGTGGGAACGATGGAAGGTGAGAACAATTTCAGTATTTTATCTAGGTCTGTATATAGTTATTATTGGGGGATTGTATATATTTATTATGGGGGGGGGGATATAGCAATAATAGCAAAAACAGTGAGGGAAGCAGCTCTGTCCTGGTCAAGCGAGAGAGAATCATCTCTGTGATGACCAATATTATATTCAATGGGTAATTCTGAAACTCTGCCTTCTTGAGGCGGCCACTAGGGGGAGCTGGCTGCATATAAATTTAGTTTAACAGAGGTTCACTGTATAAAACGTTTTCAAAGACAGAGTAAAAAAAGAATACGTCCTATTAACCCTTTGAGTGACCTTTTATTATCTACTATGATTCATATATGAAAGTGTTAATATAGAAGACACAATTTAGGGAGACAGTGCGCCCCGGCAGGTTTTTGGCTCCCTCTCCATCATCACATGCACAGTTCTGGGCAGGTTTGCCAAGAAGCTCCGTCTGTTAATTACAGAGATGCCCTCCGGTTCCTTCCAGCCCTCGAAGGGTTATCAGCGCTTTGTAGCGATAACGTTCCCATTATTCAGCCACTTTCCTGTGTCTTCTGTGCTGGGGTTGTATTTGCTGCATGTGGCAGGGTAGATAGAGCCGTATAGACCCGCAGGGCGTATCTGTGTCTATCTCGGGAGGAGCTTGGCAGGATCGGGCCCCATGGTGCCTCGGGGCCACTGTTACATTGTCTGTAAATGTTTGTTTTTTCTCTGTGAATGTAATTAATGATTAACTACGCGTGAAGACTTCATCAGCCGCACAATGGAGCCCGGTATAGACCAAGGGAGGTCCAAGCTGTGCACCCCCTAATTACCCCTGATACCCTTCCCAGGACACAGAGGTGTAGAGATTTGTCCTTCTTTACCCTCCTCTCAGCTGAACCTGCTACATACTACAACATGAGGAGCGGCTTTTCCAGACAACCTGATACTGCAACATTGTATCACACAGTGATGTCCTCTAATTGTCTCTGTGCCGCCACCTAGTGGTTGTGATGTGCACTGCAGCCTGTCACAGGTTGTGTTACCATGTTGCAGTATTGTGTGGAACTGATTTCATGAAAATTTGGAGATTTAAAAAAATTTCATCTAAGAAAAAGTGGACACATCAATGAAGCTCCTGGAAACTGCTGCAAAATCTGTAGTTTGGCTTCTCACCATTTATAATACCTGTGTATTGCCATAAGCACCAGGGACAGGGATCAGCTGTCTTATATTCCCGCACTGACCCTCTAAGGATCTGAGACCAGTCCAAGATGTTCTCACTAGAGAAACCTCTACAAATATCTTGCATCAAAATATTTCCATTATTTCGAGCAATTGACCACTAGGAGCCTTGTGGCTATAATACTTTTCAAATATAATGTCATCAAAACTTGGTTTAATATTCCCAGATTGTACATGTCCACTTGAATGCATGTCCTCACACTTCTGTGCCCTTTTCTCAGTGCCCTAATCTGTGTCACTGTGTCTCATGCTCGGAGTTGGTACTTTAATATTCAACTAGAAGCTTGATGCAGCTTTTACTCAGAGCAGTTGCTAGGGGCTATTGAGAAGATCAGTGCACAGAGCTAAGGGTAAAGCAGTGTAAGGACATATCCCCAGTGCAGTTGACAAATCTTGGAATATAAATCCATATTTTACAGTCCTGCTGCTACTAACAACATACAAAAAGATGTGCTTCCCGCCACCTATCATGCCCCATTTATTATACGGGGTCTTGCAGAGGTGTTGGCCCCTCACTGTGGCCCCGATGTGAGAGCCACCTCTTCCCACTGAAGAGGTATCAGGTACATCTAGTAGCTGCATATTTGGGGCCTCCAGTCTGCAGTGGGAGAGAAGGAGTTAAATGATCATATATTTCTATTGTTCTCCTTTGTGAGGGGCGCAGCGTTTTGCATACAGAGAGGTGTACGACATGCACCGGAGACGCCATCGCAGACGCTCCGCGCAGGAATAAATGGCTTTTTAATGTCTGTGATTTTGTCGCTGTGCGAGGCGGCGCCATATTGTTTTCAGAATTTATTTACGAAAATAACACAAACAATTTCCTGAACAAAGAAGTGGATACAATTGTAACCAGTCTGAATGTATAACTGTTATGCTGATACATTGTAACAAACCCAGGACGGGGGATCAGCGCTGCTCAAAATCCCTTATTAGTTTTGTTCTGAAGAACTTTTCATTATCTAATAAAATTCAGACCAACAAGAAGAGGAGACTGTCAGTAAGGAGGACCTGGACCTGCTGGCCATGATGAGGACCTGGACCTGCTGGCCATGATGAGGACCTGGACCTGCTGGCCATGATGCACAGTACAGGGGCAATAACACAGTGATGTCACAGTACAGAGATAAACTACACACATGATGTCACAGTACAAGGGAACACCACTCAGTGATTCACAGTACAGGAGATTAACACAGGATGAATATGATCATCACGTGATGTCACAGTGGGCATAAAACACATGATGTCACCAGTACAGAGATAATCACACATTGAGTCACAGTACAGTAACCTCGTTTAGTTAAGGGATTATCGTTGATGTCAATACGGGCACCTCTCAGTATCAATCAGTGAGATACGGGATAGACTATAAATCCCCAACAGTAAACCTAAGACGCCCTTGTGTTTGACAAGAATATAACTACTATAATGCTGCCCATATGTACCAGAATAAACTACTAATACTGCCCCCCTATGTACAATAAGATAACTACTTAATCACTGCCCCCTATTGTACAATGAATAACTGCTCTATACGGCCCCCTATGTATCAGGGATAACTCTATATGATACTGCCCCCATGTACAATATATAACGATCTATAATACTGCCCCACTAGTGTACACAAGAATATTAATCTAACTATAATACGCCCTCGTATATACAGAATTAACTGCTATCACTACGCCCCCCTAGTACAAGAATAAACTCGTATAAGACTGCCCCCCTATGTAAGAATAAACAGCTACCCTAATCCTGCCCCCTCATTGTACAGAATATACTACTATATACTGCCACCCCCTATTACGAATATAACATACTATAATCTGCCCCCTATGTACAGGATAATAACTGCTATAATACTGCCCCCTATGTACAGGGATATACTGACTATAATACGTACCCAATGTACAGGAAATAATACTATAATACTGCCCCTCATGTACAGAATATAACTACTATAATACTGCCCCTTATACAGAATATAACTCATAATCTGCCCCTATGTACAAGAAATAACTACTATATACTATGCCCCTAGTACAAGATATAACTACTATAATACTGCCCCCTATATACAAGATATAACTGCTATAATACTGCCCCCTATGTACAGGATAAACTACTAAATACGCCCATGTAAGAATATAACACTATAATACTGCGCCCCTATGTAAGAATATAACTACTATAAACTGCCCTTGACAAATTAACTTCTAAATCTGCCCCCTATGTACAAGAATATACGCTATAATACCTCCCCAGTACGGATATAACTACATAATACTGCTCTATGTACAAGAATATAACTACTAGAATACTGCCCCTATGTACAAGAATATAATCTACTATAATACTGCCACCCTAGTACAAGAATATAACTACTATAATACGCCCCCTATGTACAGAATATAACTCTCTAATACGCCCCTATGTACGGATATAACTACTATAATACTGCCCCCTATGTACAAGGAATATACTACTATAATATACTGCCCCCTATTTACAAGAATATAACTCACTACTATAATACTTGATACTGCCCCTATGTACAGAATATAACTACTACTAGAATACTGCCCCCTATTACTGTACTTATACTCCAGACAGATATAACTACTATAATACTGCCCCCCTATTACAAGATATAACTACTCTAATAACTTAGCCCCCTTGTACAAGAATATAACTACTATAAATACTGCCCCCTATGTACAGGAATATAACACTATAACACTGCCCCCTATGTACAAGAATAATACTACTATAATACGGCCCCTTTTACAAGAATAATACTACTATAACACTGCCCCTATGTACAAAATATAACTACTATAATACTGCCCCTTTGTACAAGAATATAACTACTATAATACTGGCCCCCTATGTACGGAATATAACTACTATAAACTGCCCCCTATGTACAAGAATTAAACTACATAATACTGCCCCTTTGTACAGATATACTACTATAAATGCCCCCTATGTACAAGATATACGAATAATACTCCCCTTGTACAAGAATATAACTACTATAACTGCCCCCCTATATACATGAATATAACTACTATAATACGGCCCCCTATGTACAAGAATACCTACTATATACTGCCCCCTATATACAAGGAATAAACTACTATAATACTGCCCCCTATGTACAAGAATATAACTACTATAATACTGCCCCCTATGTACAAGAATATAACTACTATAATACGGCCCCCTTGTACAAGAATATAACTACTATAGATACTGCCCCTATGTACAAATATAACTACTACAATACTGCCCCCTATTACAAGATATAACTACTATAAATACTTGCCCCCTATGTACAGGAATATAACCTACTATAATACTGCCCCTATGTACAGAATATAACTACTATAATACTGCCCCTTGTACAGGAATATAACTACCTATAATACTGCCCCTATGTACAGGAATATAACTACTATAATACTGCCCCTATGTACAAATATAACTACTATAATACTGCCCCCTATGTACAGAATATAACTACTATAATACTGCCCCTATGACAGAATATACTACTATAATACTGCCCCTATGTACAAGAAATATAACTACTAATACTGCCCCTATGTACAGGAATATACTACTGTAATCGGCCCCCTATGTACAGAATAATAACTACTATATCCTGCTCCCTATGTACAGGAAATAAACTACTATAATACGCCCCCTATGTACAGGAATATAACTACTATAATACTGCCCCCTATGTACAAGAATATAACTACTATAATACTGCGCCCCTATACGAATATAACTACTATAATACTCCCCCTATGTACAAGAATATAACTCATAATACTGCCCCCTTGTACAGATATAACTACTTACTACTGCCCCCTATGTACAGAATATACTACTCTAATACTGCCCCCCCTATGTGACAAGAATCTAACTACTATAAATACTGCCCCCTATGTAACAGAATATACTAACATATAATACTGCCCCCTATGTACATGAAATATACTACTATTACGCCCCCCTATGTACAAGAATATAACCTCTATAATACTGGCCCCCTATGTACAATAATAATCACTACTATAATACTGCGCCTCTATGTACAGGAATATAACTACTATAATACTGCCCCCTATGTACACGAATATAACTACTATAATTCTGCCCTAGTCAAGAATATAACTATAGAATACTGCCCCTATGTACAAGGAATATAACTACTATAATCTGCCCCCTTATTACAAGAATATCAAACTATATAATACTGCCTACCCCCTATGACAGAATATAACTTACTATAATACTGCCCCTATGTACAGAATAAACTACTTAATACTGCCCCCTTGTACAAGATATAAACGTACTATAAACTGCCCCCTATGTACAATAATATAACTACTATAATACTGCCCCTATATACAGAATATAACTACTAGAATACTCCCCTATTTCAAGAAATAACTACTATAATACGCCCTATGTACAGGATATAACTACTATAATACTGCCCCCTATGTACAAGAATATAACTACTATCAACTACTGCCCATATGTACAGGAATATACTACTATAATACTACCCCCTATGTACAAGAATATAACTACTATAATACTGCCCCCTATGTACAGATAAACTCCTAATACTGCCCCTATACAAGAATATAACTACTATAAGCTGCCCCTATGTACAAGAATATAACTACTATAATACTGCCCCCTATGTACAGGAATATAACTACTATAATACTGCCCCCTATTTGCAGAATATAAACTATTAATACTGCCCCCTATGTACAGAATATAACACTATAATACTGCCACCCTATGTAAGGAATATAACTACATAATACTGGGTGACTGCTGGACTGGATACTTATAGTATGACAATACTGGGACGTACCTTCTGGGACTTGCTGGGAACTTGACTGACTGACTCATTTCAGTACTCTTTGTATATAACGTGTTTTCTTTTTTTTATACTTAACTTTTTCTCCTCCTTTTAGTGTGATTTGGCTATCCTCTTTGCTTTTAACTGACTGGTGTCTCACTAAGTAGGAGTCGGGGGGACTACTGCCTTACCTTCTGCCTGGATACTGGACTGAATACTACTCTTGGTATGTCCTAGTATGACTACTACTAGCTCTCTTTCACTTCGTTACTGTGCTCTCTTGATATTTTCAGTATCGACTAGCCTGTTATCCTTCCCTTACTTTCAATACTTACTGCTCACCTACTGACTGGTTGCTTCTGGTGTGTTCTTATTTCTCTGCTTACTTTTCTGCTGCTTCTGTGTTGATATCTACCTTTTTTTTCTTTTGCTACGATTTTTTTTACTTCCTCTATTCAGTTCTCCTCTCTTTAGTATGCTCACTTTACTTTTTATTCCATTCTTCACTTTTTCTCTGATGTCTCTCTTTCCTATGTATTTTTGTTTTCTCGATTAATACTTTTTCTATTCGTCCTTCCTTATCTCCTCTTTCCTTGTATTTCCTCTCTATGCACTGTTCCTCTATCCTAATCACTATCGTTGCTCTTGATACTGTTGATTTGGGGGGTCTCTACTGCTGTTTTACCTCCTTGTAACCTTTTCTTGTGTATACTAAACCTCCTCTTTTGACTGTTTGTCTTCTACTTATGTTATGCTTCACTGTCGTCTGGCCTGGACTACTGTGTTGACCTATCTGTCTTATGCTACTCAGGTTCTACTGACTACTACTCCTTTACGTAATACTGATGCAATCCTTAGACTGTAACCTTGGGGACTGGCTTGGTCTGAGTTGTTATATATGCTACTCATTGTAGTACTCCTTCTGGGGGGAGTTATACTCGGACTGACTGGACTAACTGGGGCTGATACGGACTAAACTGACACGGGCTTGTGGGTGGAACCTTGACCTGATGGGTGCACTTATTAATCGTCCTTCTACTAGTTTCACTGTACTTCATACTCCCCGCTTTACTACTTGCTGGAATATAATGACATACTGCCTCCCTATGTAAAGATTTGCACTGACTTATACTACTGCTCACAACTAATTTAGTTCAGGATATAGACCTACTATATACTGCTATTTTTTTCTACATAATATAACTTTGCTTCATATATACTTTGGCTTCCGTTTTCCTTTGGGAATTAAACTTTTTAGAAGCCTACATTAAGATACTTACTTCTTCATCCGCGAGAAGGGGAAGGAAGGAGTTGGAATGGGAAATAACTGGTGCGAAGGTCGTAGGACTGCAGTGGTTACTGGACAGGTAGAGTTTATCCAAACGGAGATACGGGAGCGGGGATTATTAAAAACTACTAATACTGCATGTACAGTATACTACAAAATGCCCCATACGTATACAATTGCCGCCCTATTTACAAGAAACTATAATTGCCAAACAGCTATAACTACTATCTACTCCCCATGACAGATAACTACTACGAAGACTCCCCCTATGTACAGGATAATATATATACTCTCCTATCAGGAGTAAATCTACTCTATTCCCCTTCTGACGTGTAGTTGGTAACATCTCCCGCTTTGATGCCTCCGGACACTGATTAGCTCCTATTGTGGGCGATCAGGTGACATATAATGGTTTCTCCCCGCTTCTGCCTCTGCATCTTATATCAATTCCTAACAGGAGAGAGGACATTGCTACTTACTCCAGGTAAGATACTCATCACAGGGAGACTCGTCCCTCACTATCCACCACATCTCTAATGCCATAAAATCAATTGGTTTAGAAATTCTATTATCTCGTCCCCCTGGAATATGGTAGAAGAAAATTCTAATCTCTGTCTCTCTCTTCATTTGAGGTTTTCTTTCCTGTTAATGTCTCCTCAAGTGTGAAATTACTAATGTCCTATAAACGGCGTAGAGATGTGGAACAAATCGCTCGGTTGTATCTTCACGTTTTCAGGAGATGACAGTCAGTCATTGGCTTTGGCCGGTCACCAGCCTGAACACTGATTGGCTGAGCGGCTATCTATAGGCATTTCCTGTGTGTCACAATTTGATAGGAAGTGGTTGGGGCTTCTGAACAGTCAGTTAGTAATTTGTACGCGTTCGTAGTCGTGGCGGTGATGGCATAGAATGGGGTGAGGAGAAATAATAAGAGGGAGGTGATGGGTATAGTATGTAGGAGTACAAATGGTTGAATTATAGGAATGTCCTTGGCAGGGAAGGCTGCGAAACGGGGTGACGATGGAAGGGAGGTGGAGTTAAATAGTCGTTTAAGCGATAGTATTAGCTCGAGGATTTCGTTCCGGTAGATCGAAGTAATGGTTATGATGGGGGGTTGGTTTGTGTGAAGCGGAGAAATAGTGCTTGGGCCCACGATCGGAAAAAATATTGGTTTAGACAGGTCACTCGTTGTGACCATTGATTGGGCTGAGAAGGTATCGACAAGCTTTCCTGTGTGGTCAGGATATTACAGGAAGTGGTTGGAAGTCTTCTATCTGCACAGTCAGTCATTGGTTGAGGCAGGTCACTAGTCTGACCAATGATTGGCTGAGAAGTTATCACTAAGCATTTCCTGTTTTTCAGGAGATGACAGGAAGTGGTTGGGGCTTCTGCACAGTCTGTCATTGGCTGAGGCAGGTCACTAGTCTGACCAGTGATTGGTTCAGGGGGAATAACTAGGCATTTCCTGTGTGTAAGGAGATGACAGGAAGTGGATTGTAGCGGCAAACTCGAGAGGAGAGAGGAGGGGTTGAAGGATCTTGGTGTTCAGGTCTTAAGAACCAGTGTAGGGTTACACCCTAAACGTCTGCACCAAATGCCTGTATGTTATATTCAGAGGCCAATATAGGATTTCTTGGGCCCCCAGTAAGGTTATCTTTTGGGGCAAGTGGGGGGGAGGAGGGGGAACCTATTGGTGTCCTGAAGGCATCAGAGTGGAGCCCTCCCATAATCTCTGGGGCCCCATGCAAGTGCTTTCTGTACAGTATCAGCCTCATCCATCCCCAGGATTACAGATGGTGCAGGGCAGGTCATAGCTTGGGTGGTTTGAGTTGATATCTGCCAAAGCGTGCACAGTCTATGATACGGCTATACCGCGTCTCCTTTAAGGAAAAAATAAATAATTTACACCAATCTTGCCTCTAACAAGAGTCCCACCACCCAGGAAATGTAGAAGGAGATTATCCAGTCCCTACGTATCAATCTGAATGTCAGGAGAGGCATGAATTAATCATGGACTATATCCGATTTATTACCGGAAATTTCCATTTGATCTCATTATGTCGACAGGCGAAGCCGTCAAGTCACTACATTATATCTTCTGATAAACTGTACAGACTGGACCGGGGACAACTCCCCCCCTCCCCCCACACCCCCCCTACCCACCCTCCATTTACTAAAGAATCAGATAATTAAGTGAAAAAGTCAGCGACGCCATTGATCAAAGCGTGTCAGCGGCGAGATCTCCTGGAGGCCGCCGCCATCTCATTAACATTTTTTGCGATGCTGATTTCTTTTCGCCCTCCGTATAAATTGCCTTTCATTTTATGTGGCAGCCTTCTCGCGGTGACGAGGGGGAAGCATATTTATGTAGCGTGCGGCGTTCCTGGCGCATAACCCCCCCCCCCCCCCCCGCCAGCCTCTTCAGGAAAGTAATTAACAAATAAATTCATAATTAAATATAAATTAAAGGCATCATAACGGAGGAGACGGATGGTTTTAATAGCGCAATATATGGTAAAGAAGAACAATGCGTCTTGGATTAGCAATCCCCGCGGAATTTTTATCGCCATCCCGCGAAAGTGCTGCCACAACTTAAATGTTTACAACTCGGGGGAGTCACATCCGCTGTAAATATTTGCTCGAAAGATAAGAAGAGGAATGCAAATAGGAGCCGTGAAGAATATATGACACTGTTAAAGGGGAAGTCCTGCCTAGCTGTAATCATAAGATGGGAAGGGCTCCGACAGCCACCGCCCCTCTAATCAGCTACTAAGGTAGGAGAGGCAGTGGTCTGGTGGACATCACCCCTCTAATCAGCTAATAATGTAGGATGGGCAGTAGTCTGGTGGACATCATCCCTCTAATCAGCTGGTAATGTAGGAGAGGCAGTGGTCTGGTGGACATCATCCCTCTAATCAGCTGGTAATGTAGGAGAGGCAGTGGTCTGGTGGACATCACCCCTCTAATCAGCTGGTAATGGAGGAGAGGCAGTGGTCTGGTGGACATCATACCTCATAATAAAGCTGGTACAAAATTTATTTTGGGTTACCAGGAGAGGCAGTGGTCTGGTGGACATCACCCTCTAATCAGCTGGCAATGTAGGAGAGGCAGTGGTCTGGTGACATCACCCTCTAATCAGCTGGTAATGTAGGAGAGGCAGTGGTCTGGTGGACATCACCCCTCTAATCAGCTGGTAATGTAGGATGGGCAGTGGTCTGGTGGACATCATCCTCTAATCAGCTGGTAATGTAGGAGAGGCAGTGGTCTGGTGGACATCACCCCTCTAATCATGCGTAATGTAGGAGAGGCAGTGGTCTGGTGGACATCACCCTCTAATCAGCTGGTAATGTAGGAGAGGCAGTGGTCTGGTGGACATCACCCCCCCCCTCTAATCAGCTGGTAATGTAGAGAGGCAGTGGTCTGGTGGATCATCCCTCTAATCACTGGTAAAGGTAGGAGAGGCAGTGGTCTGGTGGACATCATCCCTCTAATCAGCTGGTAATGTAGGATGGGCAGTGGTCTGGTGGACATCCCTCTAATCAGCTGGTTATGTAGGATGGGCAGTGGTCTGGTGGCATCACCCACCCTCTAATCAGTGGTAATGTAGGAGAGGCAGTGGTCTGGTGGACATCATCCCTCTAATCAGCTGGTAATGTAGGATGGGCAGTGGTCTGGGACATCACCCCTCTAATTTTTCAGCTGGTAAGTAGAGAGGCAGTGGTCTGGTGGAATCCACCCTCTAATCAGCTGGTAATTAGGATGAGGCGTGGTCGGTGGACATCACCCCTCTATCAGCTGGTAATGTAGGATGGGCAGTGGTCTGGTGGAACTCCACCTAATCAGTGGAATGTAAGAGGCAGGTCTGGTGGACATCACCCCTCTAATCAGCTGGTAATGTAAAAGATGCAGTGGTCTGGTGGACATCATCCCTCTAATCAGCTGGTAATGTAGGAGTGGCATGGTCTGGTGGACATCATCCCTCTAATCAGCTGGTAATGTAGGATGGCAGTGGTCTGGGGACATCACCCTCTAATCAGCTGGTAATGTAGAGAGGCAGTGGTCTGGGGACATCACCTCTAATCAGTCTGGTATGTTAGGAGGGCAGTGGTCTGGTGGACATCACCCTCAATCGCTGGTAATTTAGGATGGCGATGGTCTGGTGGCATCATCCCTCTAATAGCTGGTAATGTAGGAGAGGCAGTGGTTCTGGGACAGCTCCTCTAACAGCTAGTAATGAGGATGGCAGTGGTCTGGTGGACATCATCCCTCTAATCAGCTGGTAATGTGGAGAGCAGTGGTCTGGTGGACATGCACCCTCTATTCAGCTGGAAATGTAGGAGAGGCAGTGGTCTGGTGGACATCACCCTCTAATCAGCTGGAATGTAGGATGGGCAGTGGTCTGGTGGACACACCCCTCTAATCAAGCTGGTAATGTAGGATGGGCAGTGGTCTGGTGGACATCATCCTCTAATCACTGGTAATGTAGGAGAGGAGTGGTCTGGTGGGACATCACCCCCAACCCACCACCACCCCCCCCCCACTCTAATCAGCTGGTAATGTAGGAGAGGCAGTGGTCTGGTGGACATCATCCCTCTATCAGTGGTATGTAGGAGAGGCAGTGTCTGGGGGACATCACCCTCTAATCAGCTGGCAATGTAGGAGAGGCAGTGGTCTGGTGGACATCACCCCTCTATCAGCTGGTAAAGTAGGAGAGGCATGGTTGGTGGACATCATCCCTCTAATCAGCTGGTAATTTAGGATGGCAGGGTGTCTGGTGGACATCATCCTCTAATCAGCTGGTAATGTAGGAGAGGCAGTGGTCTGGGGGGCATCACCCTCTAATACAGCTGGTAATGTAGGAGAGGGCAGTGGTCTGGTGGAAACTCAATGCGGTATAGAAGCCGGCTGGGGCATCAATCAGCATGGTAATGTAGGATGGGCAGTGGTCTGGTGGCATCATCCCTCTAATCAGCTGTAATGTAGATGGGCAGTGTCTGTGGACATCACCCCTCTAATCAGCTGGTAATGTAGAGGGCAGTGGTCTGGTGGACATCACCCTCTATCAGCTGGTAATGTAGGAGAGGCAGTGGGTCTGGTGGACATCACCCCTCTAATCAGCTGGTAATGTAGAGAGGCAGTGGTCTGGTGGACATCACCCCTCTAATCCAGCTGGTAATGTAGGATGGGCAGTGGTCTGGTGGGACATCATCCCTCTATCAGCTGGTAAGTTAAAAGAGGCAATGGTCTGGGGACTCACCCCTCTAATCAGCTGGTAATGTAAAGAGGCAGTGGTCTGGTGGACATCATCCCTCTAATCAGCTGGTAATGTTAGGATGGGCACGTGGTCTGGGGACATCATCCCTCTAATCACTGGCAATGTAGGATGGGCAGTGGTCTGGTGGACATCTCCCTCTAATCAGCGTTGTAATGTAGGGAGCAGTGGTCTGGTGGACATCACCTCTAATCAGCTGGTAATGTAGGATGGGCAGTGGTTGGGGACATCATCCCTAATCAGCTGGTAATGTAGGAGAGGCGTGGTCTGGTGGACATCATCCCTCTAATCAGCTGGTAATGTAGGAGAAGCAGTGGTCTGGTGGACATCACCCCTCTAATCAGCTGGAAATGTAGGAGAGGCAGTGGTCTGGTGGACATCATCCCTCTAATCAGCTGGTAATGTAGGAGAGGCAGTGGTCTGGTGGACATCATCCCTCTAATCAGCTGGTAATGTAGGATGGGCAGTGGTCTGGTGGACATCATCCCTCTAATCAGCTGGTAATGTAGGAGAGCAGTGGTCTGGTGGACATCACCTCTAATCAGCTGGTAAATGTAGGATGGGCATGGTCTGGTGGACAATCACCCCTCTAATCAGCTGGTAATGTTAGGATGGGCAGTGGTCTGTGGACACACCCCTCTAATCAGCTGGTAATGTAGGAGAGGCAGTGGTCTGGTGGACATCATCCTCTAATCAGCTGGTAATGTAGGGAGGCAGTGTCTGGTGGGCATCACCCCTAATCAGCTTGGTAATGTAGGAGGGCAGTGGTCTGGTGGGACATCACCCCTCTAATCAGCTGGTAATGTAGGATGGGCAGTGGTCTGTGTGACATCACCCTATCTAATCAGCGGTAATGTAGGATGGGCAGTGGTCTGGTGGACATCACCCCTCTAATCAGCTGTAATGTAGGAGAGGCAGTGGTCTGGTGGACATCATCCTCTAATCAGCTGGTAATGTAGGAGAGGCAGTGGTCGGTGTGGCATCACCCCTCTAATCAGCTGGAATGTAGGATGGGCAGTGGTCTGGGACATCACCCCTCTAATCAGCTGGTAATGTAGGAGAGGCAGTGGTCTGGTGGAACTCATCCCTCTAATCACTGGTAATGTAGGATGGGCAGTGGTCTGGTGGACATCATCCTCTAATCAGACTGGTAATGTAGGATGGGCAGTGGTGGGGGGACAATCACCCTTATCAGCTGGTAATGTAGGAGAGGCAGTGGTCTGGTGGACATCACCCTCTAATCACTGGTAGTAGGAGGCGTGGTCTGGTGGATATCATCCCTCTAATCAGCTGGTAATGTCCACCAGACCACTGCCTCTCCTACATTACCAGCTGATTAGAGGGATGATATCCACCAGACCACTGCCTCTCCTACATCACCCTCTAATCAGCTGGTAATGTAGCAGAGGCGATGGTCTGGTGGACATCACCCTCTATCAGCTGGTAATGTAGGAGAGGCAGTGGTCGGTGGACATCATCCTGTAATCAGCTGGTAAGTGAGGATGGGCAGTGGTCTGGTGGACATCATCCCTCTAATCATCTGGTAATGTAGGAGAGGCAGTGGTCTGTGTGACATCATCCCTCTAATCAGCTGTAATGTGGATGGGCCGTGGGCTGGTGGACATCACCCCTCTAATCAGCTGTAATGTGGAGGGGCAGTGGTCTGGGTGGACATCATCCCTCTAATCAGCTGGTAATGTAGAAGAGGCAGTGGTCCTGGTGGACATCATCCTCTAATCAGCTGGTAATGTAGGAGAGGCAGTGGTCTGGTGGACATCACCCCTCTAATCAGCTGAATGTTAGAAGAGCAGATGGTCTGGTGGACATCACCCCTCTAATCAGCTGGTAATGTAGGAGAGGCAGTGGTCTGTGGACATCACCCCTCTAATCAGCTGGTAATGTAAAAGAGGCAGTGGGCTGGTGGACCATCACCCTCTAATCAGCTGGTAATGAGAGAGGCCAGTGGTCTGGTGACATCACCCCTTAATCAGCTGGTAATGTAGGAGAGGCAGTGGTGGTGGACATCACCCCCTCTAATCAGCTGGTAATGTAGGAGAGGCATTGGTCTGGTGGACATCATCCCTCTAATCAGCTGTAATGTAGGAGAGGCAGTGGTACTGGTGGACATCACCTCAATCAGTGGCAATGAAGAGGCAGTGGTGGGGGACATCACCCTCTAATCAGCTGGTAATGTAGGATGGGCCCGTGGTCTGGTGGACATCACCCCTTTATCAGCTGGTAATGTAGGAGAGGCAGTGGTCTGGTGGACATCACCCCCCCTCTAATCAGCTGGTAATGTAGGATGGGCAGTGGTCTGGTGGACATCATCCCTCTAATCAGCTGGTAATGTAGAGAGGCAGTGGTCTGGTGGACATCACCCTCTAATCAGCTGTAATGTAGGAGAGGCAGTGGTCTGGTGGACATCACCTTGTAATCAGACTGGTAATGTAGGAGAGGCAGTGGTCTGAGGACATACACCCCCCCCCCCCCTCTAATCAGCTGTAATGTAGGAGAGGCAGTGGTCTGGTGGACATCATCCCTCTAATCAGCTGGTAATGTAGGAGAGGCAGTGGTCTGGTGGACATCACCCCTCTAATCAGCTGGTAATGTAGGAGAGGCAGTGGTCTGGTGGACATCACCCTCTAATCAGCTGGTAATGTAGGAGAGGCAGTGGTCTGTGGACATCACCCTCTAATCAGCTGGTAATGTAGGATGGGCAGTGGTCTGGTGGACATCACCCCTCTAATCAGCTGGTAATGTAGGATGGGCATTGGTCTGGTGGACATCACCCCTCTAATCAGCTGGTAATGTAGGAGAGGCAGTGGTCTGGTGGACATCACCCCTCTAATCAGCTGGTAATGTAGGAGAGGCAGTGGTCTGGTGGACATAACCCCTCTAATCAGCTGGTAATGAGGAGAGGAAGTGGTTGGTGGACATCACCCCCCCCCCCTCTAAGTCAGGTAATGTAGGAGGGCAGTGGTCTTGTGGACATCACCCCTCTAATCAGCTGGTAATGTAGGAGGCAGTGTCTGGGTGGACATCACCCTCTAATCAGCTGGTAATGTAGGAGAGGCAGTGGTCTGGTGGACCTCACCCCCCCCTCTCAATCAGCTGGTAATGTAGAGGGCCAGTGGTCTGGTGGACATCACCCCTCGTAATCAGCTGGTAATGTAGGATGGGCAGTGGTCTGGTGGACATCACCCCTCTAATCAGCTGGTAATGTAGGATGGGCAGTAGTCTGGTGGACATCATCTCTGCATCATGGTAATGTAGGATGGGCAGTGTCTGGTGGACATCATCCTCTAATCAGCTGGTATGTAGGAGAGGCAGTGGTCTGGTGGACATCACCCTCTAATCAGCTGGTAATGTAGGATGGGCAGAGTCTGGTGGACATCACCTTAATCGACTGGTAATGTAGGAGAGGCAGTGGTCTGGTGGACATCACCCCTCTAATCAGCTGTAATGTAGGATGGGCAGTAGTCTGGTGGACATCATCCCTCTAATCACTGGTATGTAGGAGAGGCAGTGGTCTGGTGGACATCATCCTCTAATCAGCTGGTAATGTAGGAGAGGCAGTGGTCTGGTGGACATCACCCCTCTAATCAGCTGGTAATGTAGGAGAGGCAGTGGTCTGGTGGACATCACCCTCTAATCAGCTGGTAATGTAGGATGGGCAGTGGTCTGGTGGACATCACCCTCTAATCAGCTGGTAATGTAGGAGAGGCAGTGGTCTGGTGGAATCACCCCTCTAATCGCTGGTAATGGATGGGCAGTAGTCTGGTGGACATCATCCCTCTACAGCTGGAAGTAGAGAGGCAGTGGTCGGGACATCATCCTCTAATCAGCTGTAATGTAGGAGAGCAGTGGTCTGGTGGATCACCCTATCAGCTGGTATGTAGGAGAGGCAGTGGTCTGGTGGACATCACCCTCTAATCAGCTGGTATGTAGGAGAGGCAGTGGTCTGGGGAACACCCCCCCCCTCTAATCAGCTGGTATGTGAGAGGCAGTGTCTGGTGGACTCACCCCCCCCCCCTCTATCAGTGGTAAGTGGAGAGGCAGTGTCTGGTGGACATCCCCCCCCCCCTCTAATCAGCTGGTAATGTAGGAGAGGCAGTGGTCTGGTGGACATCATCCCTCTAATCCTGAAATACCCCCTGGGGTTGGGAGGAAGGTGTGACATAGAAATTGTACTTACCATGCTCCGAGTCTCTTGGCTCCAGGATAGTGGAGCTATGTACTAGTCTTTAGCACTGGTGAAGTGCTCAGGATTATGGGACCCAACGTCTCCAAGGACCATGAGATGACTTGGACATCAATACTATTCCATGGTCCAAGGAGACCAAAAAGTACTGTCCCATTGTTACTCTGATGCAGTGACTACTGGGGGTCTACATTTTACGGCTTTGGCTTGGGCTTGATATTTCTTTAGCAAGTCTTAGCAGCGAATAGGTGTTAAGGGTCTTTCTGGAATCTTTTTTTTTAGAAGGGTCTGATCCTACATAGGGGTTTTTTTGTCTCTGGAGTTGGTATAATTTTAGTGTTTTCTCGGTGGTGTAAATATTTTAGTCTAGTCTGAGCTTGTGCATATTTACTGGTATCTAATGTAGGGTCTCCTCTGTGCTCCTCAGCTATAAAGGCTTGTAGGATCATATTGGCTATAGGTAACCTGTCACCAGGAAGGATTTTTTAGCTGGTGACAGGTTCCATTAGCTTATACGGTGCTGATTTAAAAATGACTCTTGTCAGCATTCTGATTAATTTCAGTACTTTATATAAGTTTATTTCACATTACCTGGTAGTTTGTGATAAGGTCCCCAGGGAGGGGCATCTGCAGACTAGTGTGTGCCTGTGTCGCATCTTCTCCTCCACAATCTCCAGCTCCCTCCCCCTCCCCACTTCCTGTCATGTGCTTTGAGTGGGCAGGGAGGGAGGGAGATGGTGAGGAGGAAAGGAAGACTGATGAGAAGACATGGTACAGCTGCCCCTACCTCAGACTTCCAAACGCTCTGGCAGGAGGTTGGGTCAGTGGGATGGATTTAGCCCTTTAACTTGTTGATTATATAATGAAACTTGCAAGATTTTAACTAATATTAACATAACAATGAAGCCGTGCCACGGGGGCTTCAATGATTGGCTTATGGTTAATGGAGACGTGACTGGACCCCAGGGAGTGATGTGGTCTGCAGCCGCCATGACACCTGCCCCCTTCCTCCAGGTTAGTATATCCAATAAAGATCCAAACACAAGGTAAAGCCCACAACCGGTATAAACAAATGGCAGAGGAGCGAGAGACAGGAGACTATTTACACAGCTGAGCCGGGAAAGGTTGTCATGTATTCGACTGACCCATGGCCCAAACATCTGGTTGAGCAGCCATTATATATTTATGTCATAAAGCAGGACTACTGACCCATCATCACGAACTTCTGCCAGGAACTTTGATGAATTTTGTGACTTGTTCAGTGAGATGTTACCGATGTCCATGGTGTCGTCCCTTCAGGGGTTATTTATCTCCTTGTTTGGGTCTGTATAGTGTATGGGTTGGTCTGGGGTCTGGAACGATTGCGTCAAACTCCGATCACGTGTGCCAAATCCTGGCAAATTCGGTGCAAACGGAAAAGACCGGAAACCGACAAAATGCGACTGCGAGCCCTTAGTAAATGAGCCCCTATTAAGTTCTCTCGTCTTTTGTGTGTTTTTGTTATGATGTACAATTTCGCACAATCCTTCGCACGATTTCCCACGCGCGATTGTTGGAATAACAACTCCGCTCGGCCGCACGTAAATTTACAATATAATTGCTCCCATACTGAGCAGAGTGGATCGTGATACTGCGTAACTCCAGGTGAAGACGTGTTTGCAACAAAAAAACGTATTAAATGTCTACAGCGGGAAGATTATCAGAGAGCAGAAGTTAAGCCGCCTGATTATAAAATAATCACACAGCCCGCACTCCGCAGCGCGTGCCGCCATACTCCGCAGCGCGCGCCGCCATCACACGTTATTTCCCTTATCAGATGCCGAAGATGAACAAATCACAGGAGAACGGCGTGAGAGGTGATTAGGATCCTGGCGCATTGTGTGGGCTGTGACAGTAACACAACACCTGGCGCCCGCAGGGTACAAGATGGTAAGTACAAGAGCACAGCCAAAGATTTACAGATGCTGGGACTTGTAGTTCATCAATACCCCAAAATACAGGATAAGTAATATAATGCAGGACAATAGAAGTGGAAGGAAAACCAGAAGATGACGCTCATCATTCCATGTGGGATTGGAGGATTCATGGACGACTCCAAAGCTGCAGCAAAGAAAACAGACTGCACTTGTGGGAATAACCGTGACCCTACTTTATGGACAGCGAGCATAAGTGTCACACTATGTACTGTGACACCCCTATAAAATTAAGTCTCGTCAGTAGTGAATAAAGATCTTCTGGATGTTCCGTGAAGGTCTCGGAGGTTTGTTAGAGAGCATTGGTGAACAAACAACATCCTGAAACCCAAGGCACGCGGCAGAAAGCTCAGGGATAGAGTCGCGGCACAGAAGGGTAAGATGTATCTGAACATCTCCCAAAGCGCAATCCATCATCTGTAACTTAAAGACACAACTGATAATCTACTAAGACATGACCGCCCTCCATCCATGGACAGTCCAGACAGGAGGCGCTGGGTCACTCTGGAGGAGCTGCAGAGATCCACAGATTCATGGGGCAGACATGAGACTGGGGGAAGGTTCAACTTCTAGCAGGACTATGATCCTAAACACACAACCACAGCTATAATATAATAGGGACATCACAGCAGATTTAGGTGTGTGCAAAGCTCAGTCACAGCCCAGACATAAATACCATGGAGAATCCAAGACTTCATAAATGATCTCCAACCAAAGTGACTGAGCTACAGCCATGCTGCAAAGAAGAGAGGAGGAACCTCCAGCCTCTAGATGTAGAAAGAAAAATG